>LOEQ01009410.1:28899-48819 GCA_001685075.1 Bramus lutescens
CTCCTGGGAATATACCTAAGAGATGCCCTAGCATACTACAAAAGCATTTGTTCAACTATGTTCATAGCAGCATTATTTTATAATAGCAAGAACCTGAATACAACCTAGATGCCCATCAATGGAAGAATGGATAAAGAAACCATGGAATATATACTCATCAGAGTACTGCTCAGTGGTAAAAAATAATGACATCGTGAATTTTGCATGCAAATGGATGGAAATAGAAAACACTATCCTGAGTGAGGTAACCTAGACCCAAAAAGATGAATATGGTATGTACTCAATCATTAGTGGATTCTAGCGATAAAGGACATTGAGCCTACAATTCATGATCCTAGAGAAGCTAAATAAGAAAGTGAACCCAAAGAAAAACATATAGTTATCCTCCTGGATATTGGAAGTAGACAAGATTGTCAGGCAAAGAAGGTTCTCAATGGCTTCTTCAGCTCTTTATCATTTTGCCCACAGTGAGAGATATGGATTTTGTTTTCACCAGTACAGAAATGGCTAGTGACCTTTGGAACTTGCAGTCTACTATGAAGAACGGAGAAATGAAAAAGCACAAGGGAAAATGGACTTGTTAGTTAGTGGGCAAATTTGTCATGACTTTAAGACAGGTGAGCTAAGACCGGATCCCACACAGTTCAGCTCAGAGGCAGGATGTGCTTTGATCCAAATACAAAGACTAGATCCTCTCCCACCCTATCTCAAGTGTAGTCATAGGAAAGTTTATCAGAAAGCCCACTTATCTCTATGCAATTCACAGCAACTTATTTGGGATCAGAGTTTCCAAGATTAACCATATTTTGACAGTGTACTTCCATGCACATCCTGCCTCACAATTTAAGCTTTGTTTTCTATATCCAGGACTTGAGGTCATCCATCCATCCATCCTTCATTGCACAGTACACAGTGCTCAGAAGATAACATGTGGCAAATAGTTGTACACTTTGATTAAAATTCATCATGTTCAGGGTCTCTCACGTGCATGTATGTCTCTCTTGCAGTTGGCCATGTGATCCTTGCTTATAGAGATCTTTAGTCAGCCTACATTTCTCAAAAATCAGCACCAGAAGAATTCTTTTTGCTTTTGAATTCCATAGTTCAGTGATTGAGAGCCTTCATTCTGTTATCTGAGACAGTCAGACCCGACGGATATTTTCTTAGACTACTCTATTTGTCTTACTGGTTACAGGAGTTCTTGTATTTTAATATGTGTATGCCAGGCTTGGTGGCGTCTGAGCTTTCATCCTCTCGTGGAAGCACTGGGATTGCAGATGGACATTATTGAATTTGGCTTTTCCCAGGTTCTAGGGATTCAAGCTCATTGGGTCATAGCCCTAGACTGATTACTTTCTTTCACAGTAAACTTGACTTCTTTATCATCTTAGTGGCCATCAGCCACAAATAGAGAGTTTAACAGTCTTCATAAATCTACACAAGACACACCCATTCTGTATCCCAATAATTAAAATGGGAAAGCGCCAACAAAAGCAGTCTGTCAGGGTTGCTTCTACTAAAGCACCACGTGGGCTCACATAGTTCTGTGATCAAATGTTCTCTCCAGTAAAGTTCTTGCTGCAGAATTGAGCTCTGAGTGTTTGCTTTAACCATGCAGGGCATATGCCATCTGGCATATTTCACATAAAAATGAAACTGTTTTCATGGCTGACTAGATGCCAAAATGAAATTGTGTAACAGTCATAAGGCATATTCTGGTTCATGAATATACCTTAAGTGCTGTTTCATGCATGAAGCCATGTATGATGCTAAAATTGTCATTGCATTCTCCCCTTTGAGGAGGATGATACACTAAGATTGAAGTTTCTCCCTTTGATGAGCTCAGATCCTGGATACAAGGTTTTGAGTGATGAAAAAATAATCACAGAATGATTCTTTCCCCATGACTTGTGAAATGTAATTCAGAACCTCAGCTTAATTCTGAGCTTATGCTTCTTCAAAATAGCTGGATGTTAAGAGAAATGCGAAGTTTAGACTAGGAGCTGGAATACTGACAGGGGAGAAACTGTCTTGGGTTTTTATTGCTGTAAATAAATACCATAAACATGGCAACTATTACAAAGAACATTTCATCGAGGTCGTGACTTACAGTTTCAGAGGGTCAGTCCATTATCAGCATGACGGAGAGTATGGCTGTGTGCAGGCAGACGTGGTGCTGGCTACATTTTGACTAGAAGGCAGAAGGAAGTTGACTGTCAGACTAAGTGAAGCTTGAGAAAAGAGGCCTCAAAGTTTGGCCTGACAGTGACACACTTCCTCCAGCTAAACCACACCTGCTTCAACATGGTCACAACTCCTAATAGTGCAATTCCTTTTGGGGGCCATTTTCTTTCAAGCCACCACATTCCACTCCCTGGCCCCCAAAGGCTTATAACCATATCATAATGCAAAAATGTATTCAGTCCAACTTTAAAAGGCCCCATAGTCTACAACAGTCTAAAATTTATTTCAAAGTTTAAAGTTTCTTCTGAGATGAGTGGCAATCTCTTAACTGTAATCACCCTTTAATACTCAAAATTAAAAAGTACACCACACACTTCCAACATATTGTGGCACAGGATATATATTAGCACTCCAAAACACAGGGAAGGGAGCATAGAGAGGAAAAACTGGACAAAATCAAGACTGAAAACCAGTCGGGCAACTCTAAACTCTACCATATCCACTTTTGAGGTCAAAATGCTCTTCAGATCTCCAGTTCCATTCAGGTTTGACTGCAACATAACTTCTTTCTCTTGGTTCCACTCCTTGTTAGCGGCTCTCCTGGGCAGGTATCCCAGGACTCTGGTGTCTCTAACATATTAGGTTCTCCAAGGCAATACAGGCTTTAACTTCAGCTTCACACAATGGCCTCTGCAATAGGCCTCTTTTCAGTGACACCTGTGACACACGTCTGGCCTCAGTTGCTGTCCTTAGGTGCAGAAGCAACTTCCATAATCCATTTCTTCTATCCTTAACTCTAAAGCTAGAACCACTTAGTCAAAGCTGCCAAGCTCTTTTCTTACTGACACTAGACCATGACCCCCCTCATTCAATCACATCTTTACCAACTTCCTGTCTTTCACTGCCTAAGTTTCGCTGTCCTGAAACTTGTTCTGAGATCCACCAGCCTCTGCCTTCCAGTACTGGGACTAAAATGTGCCCTACTATACCCAGCTCTAATTGTAAATTTAGCTGGGAGGGCCCTTGCCCTGAGGTCACCCCTCCCTTTATTCCATTTCTTAATCTGTTATCTCCTTGAACAGAAGATTTAGCTCCATTCTGGTGCCCTGTTTTTCTCCTCAATTATTTTTCCTTGCCCAGCTTGCTCGTTTACACTATATATCTTTACTAGAGTGGCCACTAATATCCACATTACAGTTTATACTACGATGTTTTAAGATTTCTTCTGCCAATGCCTTTAATCCCCCTTCACTTTAGCCTCAGGCAAACTCTTCAGATAAGGGAAAAGGGCATCTATTTCCTTCACCAAAATATCACAAGAAAACTTTCTAGGCAGCATTCTAAAATTTTTCTCTAAAACCTCTTGAGTCAGCTCCAGACGCTTCAACTCATTCTCAGCACCGTTGTCTTCCGTGCTCCTACTAGTCCGCCCCATTAAGCAGTGTTTAAAGCATTCCTCTGCTTTCCTAACCCAAAGCACCGAAGTCCATATTACTCTAAATAAAAACATGGTGAAGTTTATCACAATACCCCAGCCTCAGGTACCAACTTCTGTCTTAGTTAGGCTTTTATTGCCGTGAAGTGACACCATTAATATGGCAACTCTTACAAAGAAAAAGTTTAATTGAAGTGGTAGCTTACAGTTTCAGAGGTCCAGCGCATTATCATCTTGACCTGGAGCATGGTGGCATTCAGGCAGATGTGCTACTGGTTACACCTTTTAGAAGGCGCTGGAAGTTGAGTGACTGTCACACTAAGTGAAGCTTGAGAAAAGAGACCCCAAAGTCTGCCCCACAGTAATACACTTTCTCCAGTAAGGTCACACCTCTTCTGCCAATGCTACACCTCCTAATAGTGCCACTCCTTTCAAGGCTATTTCCTTTCAGAAAACCACAGGGACCTTCATAATAAAAAGACTATTAATACCTAGTGTTTCTAGAATATATTAAGTGCATCAATGATGGACAGAATTTCTTCCTTCTATATTATTAATGTCACTTGCCCTGCCCTCTTTCCACTCTCCCTAATGTGATATATATATATATATATATATGACAATCTCTGAGTTTCTGTCACAGCTTTAAATAATCTTATATAATCTTATAGAATATGATTGTTGGGGGAGGCTGCGCGTTCATTCCCAGCTACCCAGACCACGAAATAATCACTCAGAAACTATATTATTTACAATACTGTTTGACCAATAGCTTAAGCATATTGCTAGCTATCTCTTATATCTAGAATTAACCCATTTCCATTATTGTCTATTTTACCATGAGGTTTATGGCCTACCAGCAAGGTTCCAACTGTTAGCTTGCATCCTTCCCCTCTGGCAGCTACATGGTATCTCACTGACCCTGCCTACTCTNCTATATTCTGTCAAGCCATTCATTATTCATTTTTTATTCATTAACCACTAAAAGCAACATATGTGCAGAAGGACCTCCTTCACCAATGGTATTAATTCCAAGAGAATTTATCACCCAAGTTGGAGAGGTACTAAGAATGGTTAAAGTGTTTGGAAAATAGTTTGTGAATCTCTGCCATGTTGTACTACCTAATGGCATATTCTCCTCTGTCTGTTAAAATTCACTATTTTGGCAAACTTGGGACCCAACATTTATCATGCTTGATACTCAGTTATACATTGGAGTGTTTTCTTAATACACTTTTTTTGCATCTCATACATGTTTGCATTTTTTCCAGGATAATTTTAGGCCCAGTAGAATTTAGTAATAAAGCTTTCCCCTAGATGTCAGCACAAGTATCTACAGCATCTAAGCAATTTTCAAGTCATTCAAGTCATTTATTGCAAGTGCTTACTGTATTCTGCCTTGCAGATAATCATAAAGAGGCCACACAGTTGCTTTTCTGGTCAACTTGCCTCCAGCGCACATTTGTCACTTTGCATACAGTTATTAAATTGTTAACTTCTCAAATGGCATGTTCTTATGGCACATGGGGGATCTTATGTCTATTAATTGTGAAAATGTCTTTGGAATCTTGAGCCTGCAAACAAGGATTCTGTCTGTCTGTCTGCGCCCCCCTCTCTCTCTTTCTCCCTCCCTTCCCCTCCCTTTTCCCTCTCCTCTTCCCTCTCCACCTCCCTCCCTTTTTCCCTCCCTCTCATCCTCACCCCCCCCTTTCTTTTTTTTTCCTTCTGGAGCTGAGGACCAAACCCAGGTCCTTGTGGTTGCTAGGCAAGTGCTCCACTACTGAGTTAAATCCCTAACTCCAGAAAAATTCAGCTTCTTATTTGCTTCATAGTTTATTACTTTGAAGCAGGTGGAGAAATTGTTGTAAGAGTGCTTACCTGCCTCTTTTAAGAGGGAAGACTTTGTTTCTATGCTCATAGGCATTTTGAGGGATCTTTTGCTGAAGCAGTTTTTGCATGCTAATTCTCCCCCAGCTCTAGTCTACAAAGGATCAGCTATAATTGTTGCTAACAATGTCTCAGAATCAATCAGAGATGGACCAAGGTTTCTCTCCATTTGCAATTGAATTCCAAACTGTGTAAGGATTGTAAAGTAAGGAATTAAAATTTAGTCAATGTTCTGAAAGAACTGGTTTACATTTCACAAGTCTTTGATGAAGGAACATTTGGAATTCGGAAACCCTCAACTTTCTTTCACAGGATTCTGTTTACAGTTTCTTAAAAGGCACAGACCCATGTTAAGCTTCTTGTATGAGTTCTTCTCACTGAGAATAAAAACCTATTTTAATAATTTACTTATAAACTTGTCTTTCATAGGCAGCATCTTTTTTTATTGGTTCAATTAGAATGTTAGAGCATAAAATATTATAGCTAATTGGCAGAGTCTGATTGCTATCCTGTTTATCTAGGGTTTCAGCAAATCTCCGTCACTTCTGTATACAGAAAAAACCTTGCTCAAAAGCAGGAGTCCTGGGACATCAGTGAAATACATGAATACAGCTGCCGTTTTGCCTCCTTTTCCAATTTATAGATGGCTTTTTTGATGAAATGGCCACTACGAAGCCGACCACTGATATGGATCTTAGATTTCCTGGTAGATGAAATGGCTCAGACTTTCAGCTGGTTTTGTATTGATGGAGTCATGGGTTACTGAATCCTAGAACAATATCATGGTGGACAGAGGAGAGGGACGTTTTGGCGGCCCAGAAGGAGTGAGAATTAACAATGAGAGCTATTTACTGCCTACCCCTTCCTGCCTCCTTGGCTAATACTATGTGCTAAAGATAATATTCATCATATATGCTAGCATGAATACAGATTTTTGAAATTCTGAACATGCATCAGGTCCTTATTCCCTGGCGTTAAGAACTTTTCAATTCAATCTCAAAATGTTCAGGGGCTGTAGAGGATGGAATAGAGGTGGTAGTGGGTGGTATTGTCTGGGTTTCGTCAGTTCAACATCCAAACAGGATGAAGAGGAGAGAGAACTATTGTCAATTAATCAAAGATATACAGAAACCTAAATATCCTTTAGTATGTGGCCATCTCAGCTTTGGTATTGGATACAAACAATATTTTCTCATAGGCAAAATTTTCAGTTTATGTAATTTATGTTTTTTCTTCAAATGCTTTAGAGATATATAGTCCCAGAGTTATAATTAAATATATATTGTTTTAGATCACCTCTTGAAGAGCTGGTGGATGACCCAGAAGGTCACACCCTTAGGTGCCTGCTAGACAGCTGAGAATAGGTGTGCATAGGTTCTTAAGGCCTTCTCCTGGAAGGATTCGTCTGTGGTTGTGATCTTACGGGTAACGGAGCACCCATACTTTGGTGTGAGGGAAATACCTCTCATCACTTTTTTTCTATAAAAGCTCTAGTTTATAGTTAAACAAATTAATTTGCTAGAATAGTCAAATGAAAAGAGAGGCAGGTAAAAGTAACTGAAAACTCCGCTTATATGTCTAATAAAAGTCATAGTGCTATGTTTTGAACTTGTGAAGAACAGTAATGTCTTAGGACATTATTTCTGTCTATGACAGAAATAACATTGTTGCTTGGGTGTTCATTTTTTAAAAAAAGTAAAATGTGTGATTTCTAGAAGTTGATACTGTTTCTTTTTTGTGTGACATATGCTTTGTAGAGATTGACTGTAAGTTTGGAAGTAAACAGCTTCATGTAACATATATGATAAAAGAAAAAAATTAATATTTTAGGGACATTCCTATGTGCATTCTTAGTAAACAATGAGTTTTCAGATAAAAATCTAAATCATTTTAAGGAATTTTTTGTGAAATGTGTACTGAGCACACACTCTCAAGCATATGCAGTAAGGGAAAATAAGTCTGTAGCTTGCAGTAATCTTATCCTGATGGAGTAAAGGAACATAGTCATGCTTTATAAAATCTCTTTGTTATCCTGGCGTGGAAGTGACATCATGGGTTTTTTAAATATCCTTCCAGAGTCACATAAGTGAAAACATATTTTCTTCTCACTTCCTTCTTCCTAATTGCTCTGCTGCAGCCTTTGGTTCTGGTTTTGCTGCTTTTATCTTCTATTGCATTTGTTCTATTTTTTTTTTCACCTCACCCCTCCTACCTTGATGTGCATTTCCGCACAGTTCCCTGCTCTGTTCGTCCTCAATTTCAAGCACTCTTCTTTCCTTTCCTAGACTCCTTACTGTCCTGCACTTGAATCTTTCTTTCAGATCAAACAGTTACAGAAAACTGTCAAATCTTGCCTTTTGCCTATATGTAATAATAACCCCAAATTAAAAGATAAAAATAGTTTCATTTCATTTTTAAGAATAGAGTTTTGTTGGCCATCTGTGGTGCAGTTCAGTCACCGACTGCTTGTGTTTGAAGAAAAAAAATGATGATGACACACTGACAGCGCTGTTGACACTTACTGATGTTTTTTATCTGAACTGCTTTTCTCATTAAGCACAATTACAGACCTGACTTCTCTGAACCCCCAGCGTGAGTAGACTGATGAGGTTCAACCAGCCATGGCTGCCGGAGGAAGGAGATGATGCCACAGACGGTCCTTGGAAAGCTAAACAGAAAGCCCCTTTGGGAGGGGTGGCATTTATGGGCCACTTAAGTGTCCCACTTTGGGTTTGCAGCTCCCATGACTGATGTCACTCACTAACCCTGTCCTTTTTTCTGTTCAAGAGGAGTAATGCTCTCAGTTCTAAATTATACAGACAGTCACTAAAATATCCTTTATTAGCTCCTCCCCCCACCTTTGACTGTGTTCCTGGTGACTTGTTATCTTAAAGCTGCAATGATAAATAACCTATGGGATTTTAAGAATTCCACAGGAGGACATTCTGGAAGTCAGGTAGATTTTAGGGAATTACCAAGGTCACACACTGGTAATAGGGACATTTTTTCAGTATTCAGATGGTAAGATCAGTACTCTGTTCTGTGTCGCATGTAGTTACCCATGCATGAACACTGTGCCTCAGAAATCTCCTGAAGAGTTAGTTAGCAGGTGATATAAGAGAACAGTCATGATAGGGGTATTTTTGTCCCAGGGGCTCAGTTAAGGATTGATATGGTGTATAAATAAACCTAACAGTTTTTATCTACTTGAGGGAGAAAAGAAATACCCAAAGGGACTCAGTATGCCCATGAAATCCATTTTTCATCCATTCCACATAGACCAGCACTTCTCAACCTTTCTAATGTGCGCACGACCCTTTAATACAGTTCCTCATGTTGTGGTGACCCTCAACCATAAACTTATTTTTGTCTCTGCTTCGTAACTGGGACTCTGCTACTATTATCAATCATAATGTAGATATCTGATACGCAACCCCCGTGAAAGGGTCATTCAACCCTAACTGGCAGAGACATGCTTCACTCTTTGTACTAAAATCTTTCTTTCTCACTGAGGTTAGTTAGCCCTGATGAATTGAAACACAAATCCATAGCACTTCGTGGAAAAGGGTGCATAAGATCACTAATAGCACTGAAAAGCTACAACAGTACCTTATGTGTGTGTGCGTGTGGTGGGGCTGGATTTTAAAGCTTGGGGGATTGCTGAGATTGACAGACTTTCATTTGATTAATTCTGAAACAGCCACCACCATGCATCTAAGAGATCCACAGAGCCTTTTGATGTCAAAGGAGGTGGGGCCCACAACAATCCTGGGACGACTCCAAGTCTTTTCCTTTCTTAGATCACTTTTCTCTTGCCTTTAGCATCTAGGGAAAGACACTACATTTTCCAAGCATCTGTGCAGAGATATTCTCCTACTAGTATTTATAAGATTAAATGTATGTCCTTTAAAATTTATGGATGGGTCTCTATATTTTGTGTGGGGGTATGGGTGTGGGTGTTTGGTGCTAGTGTATGTTTGGGAAACAAGTAAATTCAATCAATCGTTTGCTTTAATAAGCTGAGAATTGCATACAATTATAAAGTAGAATCAGCAAATGGATAACACAGACTGCCAATTAAACTCTCACTTAATTCATTGTTGTTTTATCTGAATTCCACTTTAAAATACTTTTCTTGTTCATTTTTACACACTGACAATTACAAAACCCTGTCTTAGACTAAATATGATATTTCAAGAGGCATTCTATTTGTCATACAAGAAAATGTCTCATGGCTTGATGAGCTGGCTCAGTGGGTAAAGAAAGTGATAGACAAGCTTGAAGTCTTGACTCAAATCCCTAGAAACTATGTAAAAGTGGGAAGAGAGAACCAGCTCCCCAGTGTTGTCCTCTGACCTCCACACAGATGTCTTCTGACCTCACATGCATGCTGTGCCACTCACTTAACATTTGACCCCTGTCATAATATACCATAATAATTAATAAATAAAATTTAAAATAGCATGCATCCTTTCTAATCCTGTTCTCTTAACTCAGAGTGGGAAGGGAACCTCAGAAAGTTCTACAACCTGATTCCATACTACCCTACCCCAAAGCCCTATACAGAGTTCCGAATGCTCATTGAGTCCAGCAGTTATTTGATTCTGCAGTCCTACGGGGAACTTATTTTGAGATGTTTGTCTTGAAGAGAATGATACTTACCTGAGAGCATAAAATGTTGTATCTTCCTTGTTTATATGCTGATGAGTCAGTTTTATTTTCATTTAATTTGATGAATATTTCCCAAAAGAATTATCTGTAGAAATGAGTTGTTTAAAAGTCAGTTATGTGAAAAATTGAGTTCTCTCTGCATTTCATTCTACTTAGGATCAACAAATTTGAAAATTAATATCTACATTATCCATCCCATTTAATGAAATGGAAATTAAATTTAATTTTTGGAGATAGGATTTGCTCATTGATCTCTCTAGGGTGAACTATTGAGAAAACAAGAATATAAATAATTTAAGAAGGGGTTAAGTTGTAACATAAATTTATGAATATGAATATTACACATATAGCATAATGCTGCTATAAATTCATCTCTATAACCTCTCATGGTGAAAATTATATTTATGCCCACATTAATATTGGATTATATATGCTTTGGAAATAATATGTTTTCTTAGCACCCAAATCATAAAACAAGGTTATAAAACACAAGGTATACTCATGAATGCATCTGAGTTCTGTGTTTCTGGGAGACTGAACAATTATTGAGCAGTAGGCTATAAATAAGCAAATGTTTATAGCATTCTTCGGGGGACTCTACTTGTGGAGGTCACATATATTCCTCAGAAGCATAAATAGCTCTGTTTTCCCTATTGAAACCTGCCTGACCTAATGAACGGGGAATAAAAGTCAATACGCAACATTCTTAGGTAACTAGAGAGCTAGAAAATCGTGTGGAGAGTAGACAGGCTGGTGAATGTTTCTTTTACTGAATTGATTCACTTTCTAGATTCTTAGGGGTAAAAACCCAACCTTACCCTGCAGCTGCCTGTCATTGTCTTGATGATTATGTTGAGAGCTTTTGACCTTCATCTCAAAGCTCTCCCGTGTTCTATTCTTATCTACTGTGTTGAGGGCCTGTAGAGCAGATGTTCTGTTATGGATCCATGTGCCTGGGAATTATTTTATCTTCCTCTTCCAATCATACTTCCCTTCCATTTCCTGTAAACAGTCCTTCTGGAAAAGGTGACCTCAGTTGAACACTTTATATTAAGGAAGGAAATCAGCAGGACATTTTGCCTTGATTCTCCAGGTATCGTCTGCAGATCTAATTACATCTTCGTTCTTTGAAATAAACCAATCAAAAACATTCTTCACAGTGATAAAAATAAGACAAAATTCTCGGAGGCTAAGTGGTACACAATAACTTCCAGACAGACTCTAAAACAGAGCCTACTGTGATCTACCTGTCAAAACTTATGTCAGAAGGAGTGTGATTTGAGGAAAGCCTGAATTGTTCTTTCTAAGTAGGGTCATTTGAGACAAAGTATCACCCAGCTCTTGTGTTGCCTCACCTTCTGTCTCTCTTGGCCTTAATTAGCACCCTTGTCCCATATAACACAATATTTTAGGGATTTCTTTTCTTTTTTTTCTTTTTTTAGGAAATAAAATGGAGGTTGTGTGCTGGAACTTTCAGGCCTGTGGGAGGAAATGTACTCTCCATATTGGCCAGACACACTTCTTACTTGATGGGAAAATGATCTGACTCTTAATTTCTCTCTCACAGCATGATGGTGGCCACTGTCTGCTGGGCGCATTGGAAAACATAATTAGATACTCAGGGGTTGACATTTTGCTTTCAGCCAAGGGAATATTCCTCCTGGAAAAGTCACTGCGAGACCCTGAAAAATAATGGTGTTTGATTAGCATGGTTTAAAAAGAGCGGAGTGAGCACACAAGCTGACTTATTTGGTACTTGATTGCAGGGTACAGTCTACCTGATCCATAGCGGTAAAACGTCTTTTCTTTTCCTTGAGGGTAATTTTTAGACAGGTGATCTAAACAACTGGGCTCTGTTTGGCTAAAATTAAAATACAGCTTGCATCATCTCCCAATTTCTGTAGTTCCCTTTGCTTAATGATAGACTTCGTTTTCTCCCTTCCCTTTCTGTGCCCCCCTTTTGAAAGACTGTTTTGTACTTAGCACTGCTTTTCAGCAAGAAGGACTCAGGGCACTTATATGAAAAACTATATTACATCTTTATTTGCCCTGGTCTTACTGTATTTTCACTTCTTGTGTGTTTCCTCCAAGAGGGCACTTGGAGAGATCTCTTACTAGAGGTGGCCCCAGAGTTTTTCAACCCAAACCATTGCCTGTTTAGGGCTCATCCCTCTCTTGGGTGATTACAGACATGGAACTTTTAAATCTTCCCCACCCATGCACAGACAAAACCTGTTTCCTAAGACTTTAGCTTACAAAGTAACTGATCTGGTGTCAAGCCTTCCATAGAGCACAAATGGAGTCAGTGATGGACAGGGTCCAGTTTGCTATGTTCATTCAATCTGATAATGTGATGGAGAAAACTCAGAGCTATGGCCATGTGTTAGAGGGAAGCTGCTAATTAGTTCCCAGCTGCTTAGCCCTGAAATAATCACATAGAAACCATATTAATTAAATCACTGATTGACCCATTAGCTCTAGCTTCTTATTGACTAACTCTTACATACTAATTTAACCCATCTCCATTAATATGTGTATCACCACGTGGTTGTGGCTTACTGGGTTAAGTTCCCAGCGTCTGTCTCTGGCAGTGGCTCCATGGCTTCTCTCTGACTCCGCCTTCTTCCTCCCAGCATTCAGTTTAGTTCTGCTTGCCTAACTCTGTTCTACCCTATCACAGGCCAAGTCAGTTTCTTTATTCATAAACCAATAAAAGCAACACTTAGAAAAAAGGATATCCTACACCATCTATGGAAGCCTTTCTCAGGCCCTGTTTTGTAACTTTTTCCACTCTCAGATTCTAATTTAGTCTCTGAGTTTTCTTGTGGGCACTGAAAGTACAGGTACTTCTCATTTGCTGATGTGGAGCTCTTCTTTTCTCTGGGCTCTGTTTGATCTTCTCTCTGAGAAATCTGATCTTAGTACTCATGATCATCTAATTTAGACCTCAACTGAATGACAAGGATTTGATCCAATTGCATCCCAATATGGCTATGTTTGTGCCTTTAAAGCTTAGTGGATTGAGTTGAGTTGGCTTAGATTTTGATGATAACTGTTACCATGTCCACTTCACTCACCCATAGACAACTGTGTTGTGCTGGTAGACAGCTTTATTAGTTCCCTCTTCAGGCTGATTGCACAGTATCTATGTTTCACTCCTTCAGAAATACTGATACTCCGCTGGAGTCAACACTTGAGCCCACTTGCATTACTAATTCTTAAATTCTTTTCCTTATCTTACCCCAAAGTCTGGGATGAGATTGATGGCAAATCAAGTGATATTGATGAAGGGGATGGGAATATGCAGGAAAACAATTAATCTAAAGAGTATTATAGTGGAGTTAAGAAAAATAGAGTTCCATCCCAGTTTTACACTTACTAAAGATAGAGTCACAATGGTGTGTGTTTCCTTCCTCTAGGGATGGCGTCGATAAGCAGCCAACAAGATTCCATCTAACTGCCTCAACTTTTTCATAAGCACTGATCAGTAATGCATGTGGTAATACTGTTCTGTGGTAACATAGTTATTGAGTTGAAGGCTTCTGCTGGGGCATGTGCAATAAATGTCTACAAAGTTCTAAAAATGAACGTTCCAACCGAATCACTCAGACCACAGGGGGCTTGGTGGGTATTGTGGGTAGAGAGCTGACTGTCTTAGTCTTCTAAACACAATATACTGGGTATGTTTGACAGGAAGACATTGTTTTCTTGCAGATTTAGATGATTGGAAGGCCTATGATCAAAGTACCAGAATGGCTGTGTTCTTGGTGATGGCTTCTCACTCTTTGTATAATTGTCTTTCTGAATGGAGAAGGAAAGAACTGGTGTCTTCTTAGTTTTCTTAGAAGGACACTAAGTACATCCTGGTAGCATCACTTTTATGACTGCATCTGAACCTAAGTATTTCGCAAAGGCCCCAATTCCAAATACTATTACATTGGTAGTCAGGACATCAACACATGGCTTCTGAGAGAATACAGTCTTTCAGCTGATAACACTGACCCACATCATTTGTCAGCTGAATTGTGTCCCAATGGCATGGCACTTTTCTGAGGATACTCAACATTGTTTTCCCACTTAGCTGTTCTGTACTGAGTCTGTTACATTTACTCTATTTTAATTTTTATTGCTCCAAAGAAAATGCCATACCTACATACAGATATAAGTGAAATGTAGCCATCTATTGTAAAGTAGATATAGATACTCTCAGCTCTGTCCTCTGTAACACTCATCCATAAATAACTTTACCTGCCTCCTAATGACCACTACACTCAATAATTAAGTTTTTACAGTCTACTTCGTGGGTAGAATTCATACGTTTTGTTCTTCTGTGTGTTGCAGAGTTGCTGTCATAAGGAGAAAATTTAAAATGCTGAATAAACTAGTAAATGAATGTCTATTTTGAAAATAAACATAAAATATATATTTTATTTTAGAATAATTTTATATTTACAAATTATTTGAAGAATAATATAGATACATGCCTACAACTAAATTAATGCCATTATTATAACCCTATATTAAGATTGGATGAAGAAGTTTTATTTTGGCATTATATTATAATATATTTAAATGCCCTCTTGAAAACAAGGTCATATATTGTAAAACCCTTAATGGGTGACTGTAATTTACAGATGACAAATTGTAGGATTGGAGAGAAGAGTTGTAGAATATGGTGGAATAAAAGCCCAACTTTCTCGCCTTTCAATGTGATGCTCTTTGATCTTTGATGTTCTATATGAAGTGACTCTTACTATAGTGTCAGTAAGTCCACTCTGTTCCATGTATGTTGGTTGAATCATTAGCTGTTGAAGAAAGTGGGTCATTAAAAGACTTTGCTGTATTCAGGAAAATGAAGAAGCTGCAAGTGCTTTGGAAAGCAGTTTTTAAAAGAGCTCTGAGGCATTAATGTAGATGATGAGTGGATTGACTAAGGGTGATGGTGAGGTGGTGACCCATGAACTAGATCAGCGGAAAGTCTCTGAAGGTGGAGCCAAGCCAATGGCTGTGGGAAGACAAAAGCAGATGTCTTGAGAGTTGTTCAGAAGTTTAACCAGTATGATCTGGTCATCAATTAATGTGGGAAGTGAAAAAGGAGGAGATGCTGGAGGTGATTTTGAGGCCCCTTACTGGGGCAATTAGATGAAAAGTGATATTGCTAATGAAGACACAGCATGTTTGGTAGAAAAGAAAGTCTGGTTAGGTGTTACATGACTCTTAGTTCTCCTACAAGACACTATGTGATATATGTGAGGAGCTCAAGAAAGAAGTTAAATCCCAAGGCATTAATCTAAGAGTTAACTTCAAGGTGGTTGATTACGGCATTAGAGGAGGTGATATTCCCTAAGGAAAACATAGAAGGTTGGAGGATAGACTATCTGAGTTTATTTGGAATAGAAGACAGCAGAAGAAAGTAATAATAAGAAGGAAATCCACAGTGGGGTTGTGTAAGGAGCCTGGGAGGGGATGGTGAGCTGTGTTGAATTCTTCAGTGAGGCCCAACAAGACAAGGATATCACAGAGTTCTGGGTGACCTTAGGAAGTGTCTTTCCTACAGAGGAGATGGAAGGATATGTTTTTAAAAGCCAACACTAGAGAGACAAGAGGCTAGACACATATGTGGAATTTTCCTTAAGGCTTTCTACTGATCAAGGTGTCTTTTTGCCCTACATTTAAAGACAGTTACATGAGAGAAATTCAAGCTAAATAAGAAAATCAGCCCCATTGTTACTATGAAACATAAGGAGAAGCAGCAGGCCTTTTGAATCTCATTTGGGAGAGTTTCAAGACTAAATATGCAGGCCTTTTAGGATGGGACAGATTAGTCTCACATGAATGAAGACTGCTACTGAATTCCCCTTTCAGTCTTTGGCTTTTATTCCATGAGTTTGAACAAAAAAGACTACAGGAGACAGCTTTCATTTTTGCATTATACTCACAGGATAAATTTTCCCTGTCTAAAAATATCGAATTTTCAAACTAGTATATTTATTCAGAGGTCTCTGAATATTTCAGCATATAATCAATTGCACTTTTAATAAACCATAAACTATGTTACTGCCATATTTATTGATTTAATCAAAATGACTTGATGGCTAACTGGTAGAGTGCTTTCCATGGGCCCATATTATATTAAGCCTAATTATCGGAGACAATAAAATAGGAAGATGAGAGAATGGTTTTATTCCTGAGAAATGGAATGGAATGGAATGAAACAAAATAAAAACACTTTTTTTTTTTTTGGAGGCAGAGATTGTCTGAAAGACAGAAGCTAGCATTATGAGAAACCTCCCTGTGACTCTTGGCATCTTTCAAGCAGGTGTCGGCAGTACAAGACTCCTATTAAAGAATAGCCCTGTTCCCCCTTGGAGCCTAACTGCTGTTTTTGCCTAGAGGTGTAAATGGATTCAAAGGTCATCTGCTTCTTTCTTAACATCCTATTCCTCTCTGTTTGGCATGGTTTCAGGTTGAATTAGAGTCATTAACATGAGGCTGCTCCTCAGTCAATCTGAGAGAATCAAAAGAGCCCTCCTGTCCCCTGCTGAGCCTTTGAAAGTCCTCTAGGTCTAAACACTCCAAATGATTTGATTATGTTTGGTTATAGTTGAAATATTGATTTGCGTTAGAGGTGGGCAGCAAGGGTAGAGCTGTGTTTTATGGTTCCTTGTGGTCCTATAGGTCAGACTGTCACCATCATTACTTCCACCCCATTGGCTGCAGAGAATAGCCAGCATCTTTCCAAGAACAAAACGTGTGCTGAAACATTTTAGAGACCTTGAGGAAACGTGGAAAAATGAGTTGACATGATAATAATTTGGTTTATCCTTTCCTTCCTTCCTTCCTTCCTTCCTTCCTTTCTTTCTTCCTCTTTTCCTCCCTCCCTCCTTCCCTCCCTCCCTTCCTTATCCTTTCCTTCTTTTCACGAAGTGATTTTCTTTGAGGAATAAATTGCACTATATTTATACACAGAATAGCGCTCACTGCAAATCCCTCTTTTGGCTTTGACAAATTTGCTGAAAATTTGACTAGGAAAACATTTATTTTGATAGTGTTAGCCAATTCAGTAATAATCTGGTGAACTGAAATTTTAAGTTTAATTTTAAATACCACATAGATTTACAGATTGGAGGTTTGTTTTCATTGCTTCTTGTATTTCCAGTGTAGATGTTCATAACTGAACTGCAACCTCTAGTACTTGTGTTAGAGATGACTCTAGTGGAAAGCACTAAAGAGGTTTTGTAGTTGGGTTGTAGTTGATGGGAGTCCATCAATACTGGAAGAAAGTGTAACCTAGTGTTAGTCTTCTCCTCTGTCACATTTTAGAAATAACTTAAGAAAAAGAAGCCATCCAATAAACCATGTGCAAGAGATGATTAAGTGGCCCAGGGATTTTCAGTGTCTAGGACCTCTCAATATGATCACCTCCAGATCATTTACCGTGACCGAAAGGAAAAAGACAAAATACATTCCTGGACCAAGTGGCTTCTAGTAGCAAATCTTTGATTCTAACAAAGCCATCAGCAATTGTCTTCGACATATATTTCTGTTTGTGTGTAGGGAAGGGAGAAATAGACAAAGCAGCCCATAGAAATGTTAAAGAAAAAGCAAGGGGAAAACGCCCAGAGCTCTCCTGTAAGATGAATATTTTCTTAGAAGATAAAATGAAAGTGTTTTCGCTGTAATTTCTTTCTAAAAACTCATTTTATGTATATTTACTAGCTTTCACTATAATATCATAACTTTGACATGATAGTTCTTGTATCTACATGCACATCTGACTTACCTGAAATAACATTGCACTAATTTTAAATAAAGCAAACCGTAGAAAAAAAAAAGATGGAGGAAGCAGAAAACCTTGTTTAGTTGCAATGTGTACTTCCCAGCACACCAGAAATAGGAAGTGCTTGTTGAGAACAATAAAGTTATATAGGGGAAAAAAACTTTCCCTGAACTGTGAGATCATTTATAAGCATTATTCGAACATGAATCATGTTTGAATTCTTCTTACTTCCCATAGTGCCTGGCATTAGTGAATATGCAAAAACATACTTTCTGAATGGATAATCTGTTCTCCAGAAACTTTTCAAAAATAAATACTTTTATTCCATGAGAATTTCATACAATTCACCTCCAACTTCTCCCCTCATTTCTGTCGAGATTTACCCCCACCTCCTTACCCTCCAAGCAAACTTAGCTAATGGTTTCCTGGATCAGGTGGATTTTTTTCATAGCAAATGCTGTTTATGCATTGGAAGAAAGATTAAAAGCAAGTAACTGGGTATGAAGGAGCTGAAGTTAAGCAAGTAGAGAGGATTGTACCTAGGGGCAGGGAGTACACAAGAGGCTGGGTAAAATGGGCGGAACCAAATGATCCCAAGATCCTCCAGTCTTGGCTCCACTTTATCCCAAGCAATAATCTTCAACCTCCTACTAGTACTTTCTGTAACCAAACACCAGTTTGGGGACCTCACTATTCCACTATTTTCCAAAACAACTAAACTTCAGTCCTATCTTTGTTTTCAGAGTCAAGGGGTAGTTTCCAACATGTTTCTTATACCCATATTTAACTTTCCAAACTCTTAGTCTGAAGTTTTGCTCAGTAGGACTACATTGAAGGGTAGCCTAGGTCTCATTGCAGACACATGCATGTATGATGCCAAGGCCATTTACAGATAGGGCGTAAAGTAAACTGGAGTATTTGGAATCATCAGAAAAGGGGAAGAATTCGAAGGCTCAGGAAATCTAAAGGCTTCAAAATCTTGTCCAGGCTTTATTGTAAGTACAGGGAGAGACTATAAGTCAGACTGTGTGGAAGCATTTATTTCTAGCAGACCTCTAAGCAGAACATTCTGTTTACTATGTACTGAAGAGGTCCTAAGAACCCCACTGATGTCATTGCTAAGCAAGATTGCTTTGTTCTTTGAGCACTTGTGGAAAGGTGAAATAGCTCTCTATCTTTGATTTCAAATTACATTATCCTTCTATTCCAACTCCCCCCCTCCTCATTTACCTTCTTCCTTCCTCCTCTTTCTTCATCACTAAACATTTTCAGAAAACTTCCTATGTAGATATTAGATAGGTTGAACTATAAAGACAAAATTACCTTCAATGTAAAAAATATCTAAAAAATAAAAGAATGTGATATACCCTTCATCTGGAACCACTTGTCATGGCAGTGGTGGGGTGCGAACACTTGGGGGTGCAGCTACATCCTAAAGGACTTGATACACGGGAAATGCAGACAGTTTGTCTTTTTTGGGTCACAAACTTGGGTAATTTTAAATAAGAAAGAAAATAGAGTATTTCGTTCATGAGTGACATCTCAATTAGCTATAAAAACGTGTGTTGAGTGTGTTTCAAAGGAAATAACATTCTACACACAAAGGATGGGAAGCTAGCATTGTCCTGTGACATTTTTATCTCCAGTATTTCCATTAGGTCCCAAAGTAACCATAAAAAGCATTTTCCTCATTTCCTTTTCAGCTGTAGAAAGTGATGTCCCATGAGAGATTCAAAAATTGTCCAACACAGCCTGACTGTCAATACTGGTCAGCCAACTCACATTTCTTTGGGATTAGAATATTATAAAACAGGATGGGTGTGGGGATTAAAAGACCAGTCAAGGATCTACCTTAAGTGTCTTTTTGCAACTCTTAGAAAATGACAAGATGACTTTCTTCTTTCCAGTGCTATTTCACACACACACACACACACACACACACACACACACACACACACACACA
>LOEQ01009411.1:10994-22325 GCA_001685075.1 Bramus lutescens
CACAGCCAGTACATGCAGTAGAATCAAAACCCAGTGGCATTGTCCTTGGCTTCTGAGTCAGTTCTCCTTGTAAGCCACGTTCAGAGAGTCTGGATTGGTCACATACTCCTTAAAATTGCTTTACATTTATTAATTCAGTCATTTATAGTTTGTGTGTGTGTGTGTGTGTGTGTGTGTGTATGTGTGTGTGTGAAATCAAATTCAGACACTGTGGTGTACTTTCGGATGACAGATGATAGAAACCTTTGGTTCCATTCTCCCAAGTGGTTCCCAGAGACTAAATTCAGCTGACCAGGCATGGTGTTAAACTCTCGTGCTTGGTAACTCATTGCACTGGGCATAAACATGTGATTGCTTAAGAATCTAATTTTAGAAAATGATGGTGTTGACTTTTTCACTGTGTCCAGCAAAGTATATAATTAAAGTAATCAATTCCAAAATGCATTAGCATTTTATAAGGGAAAGTGAAATCAATCGTAATATTGGAAACTCTCAAAGGTTTAAGCAAAAAAAAAATTTCTCCTAGTATCCCAACACTTATATTTGAACAACAGATTTCTTAGGACAACTCATGTAAATTGAATGATACAATACATTGTATTGTGTGATTGTATTTTTATGTACTATATTGCTTTCAAGATTAATTATGTTTCTTGATTCTTGTTTTATATTGGGTGCATTAATACTCTGAGACCCTGGCTTTCAGATTCACATTATACATCTTCTCTAATAATTCTTTTTTAATATTGTCTCACTTATGTTTGACTGTTATACCAATATTTTCGCCTGTTTTTTGTTTGTTGTTTCTTAAGTTACATTACTGAAAAGTTTTGAGAGTCACCTTCTGCTCTCTATTAGTATAGTAACAGAGGATGGTGCAAGAAGTTTTCTGTATTTTAAAGTACCTCCTTTGTTCTGAAGCATCAGCTATAGTTGGTTGTACATACATGAAATCGAATGGTTTAAATGGATTTTCAAGGATTTTAGTTCAATTTTAGTACCATCTTGTGAAGTGAAACACTCTTATTAATTAGTACCTTGGCTGTATTGAGGGCAATGAGAGGCAAGGAAAGTATCTCAGCATGCTGTCATACTGTTTCATTTGCTTATTTAGAATCAATGTAGGAGAATTATATATTTAGAAGAATCCTTATCCAGTATTTCCCCCAAATTGCTATATAACCTTTCATGCATTTTCAAAATTATTATAGTTACCTTAAGGAATATAAAAATAGCCTTATAAATAATTTATCAAATGTTTCATGCCATTGCCCAAGGTTTATTGATTTTTGATATTTTAAGCATGAATATTACAGATTAGGTACACTTTTCAGAGAGAAGTTACAGGTAATTTCATATGCAGTGTATTCTCTATTGCTGTCCAAAAGAGACAAACAGAAACCAAATTATTTAAATAACTGCTTGGCCCATTGGCTCTAGCTTCTTGTTGGCTAACACTTATACTTCTAGTTATCTGTGTATTGCCACCTGGCTTACACTTACCAGGTAATGTTCTGGCGTTTGTGTCTAGCAGGGCTACATGCCATCTCTCTCACTCCTCCTTCTCTCTCTCAGAATTCAGCCTAGCTTTTCCCACCTACCTCTTTCCTTGTGCAGGCCCAAGACAGTTTCTTCATAAATCAATGGTATTCACAGCACACATCATCTCTCCTTTTATGTTTAAATAAAAAGGAAGGTTTTTAATTTTAACGAAGTAAAATTACATATAAGAAAACAGTTATCAAGCAAGAATTACAGTTACAATATCTATATCTAATTTATCTTTTATCATAAATAATGAAAACTTTACAACTATAAATTTTTCAACTCCATTAATGACTCCAGAACGATTTAATATTACCCAAGTAAACAAGAAGTGCACTGTATTTCAACTCCAAAACTATGTAAATGACAGAGATATCTTACTTCCTGGACAGTCACCTTAAGTTCTTCTGTACCCTTGTGGCATCCATCTTCAGACTACAGGCCCATATTATCTGGCAGATTTTTCCATGAAGCAGAAAATTTCAAAGACAGTTCCACCTATATTGGCAGTTTGTCATTCACTTTCATGTGTATCCTGCAGAATGTCTGGCAGATTGCTCATGAAGCAGGAACCCCAAAGGATTGTCTCACCTTTAGGTAACTTCAGCAGTCATTTCTCTGTGGGTCCTGAATGTGCAGTTCATCAAGCAGTCCAAGCAAGAGCAGTTTCTTGCCCAAGTGTTTAACCATCTCCATGAGGAGCCTCTTTGATGCCCATCATTCTTGTGAATTAGATTGGTGTTTCCAGAAGCAGCTGTGTCTCATTGTCATGAAAAGTTCTAAATTCTTAAACACTTTAAATGCCATATTCTGAAGGTCTCTGAAAGATTTGAAGACTGTCTATCCAATTGATACATCTCTGTCTATCTAGAAAACCTAACATGACTACAATATTGACTATTATAGATGGTTATCTATTAACCTATATTTCTTAATTATACATTGCATTTTTAAATGATGTACACAAACACAATACTTTAATGAAGAGCAGAAATATACATATAATAAAATTTACCTTAAATTTTTTATTTATACCAATACAAATTATTCATATCTATATCATATCCCCCTTCAAATGTAAAGAAACATTTATTAACATTATGTGGGAATATAGGCATATTTCTTCTCCAAACTGCTTCCTGCTGTTTATTGGGTGAAGTAATTTTTTGAGGGGTGTTCAAGGCGACCTTTCAGTGGATTTTGGTCCATCAAACCACATTAGCCTAGAAGGATTCCACAGATTCTCATCCTCTGTGGAAACAAAATAAAAACTTCTTTTCCAAAGCAACATATCTGTAGACCCATATTTTGAAGACAAAATACCTTTAAAGTATGCATGTTGGTTACTTCTTTCCTGTCAAAAAAATCAAAGAAAACACAATAACAAACATAATCCAGACTCTCTGTGTATATTTCATCTTTACCTGGCTTATTCTTTCTTACTCTTTTTAACCTATGACTGCATTCTGTCTCTTTAATGTCTTTGTTTTATTTTTAAAAATCATTTACTTCTTCTTATAACTCTCTATACTCGTTTTCTTCTCTCTCCCAAGTCTAAGTACATCCAACATTGTGACCCATTTAGAGGTCTATATCTGTCTTAATCTCCCCTTTTGTGTATCTGTAATTCTTTACTGTCCAGGAGTGCTTCTTAAAAACTTAATCTGAGTTATTGCTAGAGGAAATATGGCACTGCCAGCTTTCTCCACCCAGCCCAGCATGGCACAGTTGCTCACCACCTCCTAGAGCCATGCACACTGTCCCATCTCTAGGCACACAGCTGGTCCAAGTTGCCATCAAGCAAGCTGTATCACGTTGCTCATAAACCCTATTCAAATGCTCAGTTTCCTGAAAGAGCCAGAGGTTGTGTTGGCAGCATAGACCAGAAAGTCAGCATTTCAAAACTGTGCAGCTTTTTTTTTTCTGAAACTTCTGAATCAGGAAAACATCTCTTAAAGGAGTTGTGGCACACCATCAGGAAACAGCAAGAAGCTGGGTTAAACTCTGCTTTATTGTATGTTTCTAGAATTCCTTTTCAAACTTTCTTAGATTTTACATGGATTTAGTCCATCATGTTGAAATCAATTTGTTGAAGGAGAGGCTGCTTGTTGATTCCCGATTGCTCACAGAAACCATATTATTTAAATCACTGCTTGGCCCATTAGCTCTAGGTTTTCATTGGCTAACTCTTACATCTTAATTTAACCCATTTCTAGTAATCTGTGTGTTTCCACGTGGCTGTGGCTTACCAGGAAAGTTCCAGCATCTGTGTCCAGTGGGACTACATGGCTGTGTCTCACTCCTTTCTTCCAGCATTCAACCTAGCTTTCCCCACCTACCTCTATCCCCTTCACAGGCCCAAGGCAGTTTCTTTATTAACTAACAGTATTCACAGCATACAGAGGGGAATCCTACATCAAAAACAACATTTAATTAAGTCAGAGCAACAATGTATCTCTAGTTACTAAAATGTACATGATAAAAATATACTATTTACAATCTAAGACAGAAAATAATTCATTAGGAGAATCTTTTCTCTATTTCTCTGCCTGAACAACAATGTAGAAGGTATTACTTTGTAATAGTAATAGCCAACCCTAAACAAAGACACATAGGAAGCCAAGGAAAGCTGAGAGCAGGAGAAACAGTCTTAAGCATGGAAAAGCACAACAAAATTGGTTATCCAATACAAACCACCCTCTACCAAATCACACACATATATAAGTAACATTGTACAGACAAAACAGGTTATATTTAATAATATCTATGCGTACAGGAATACATTTATGTATCTTACAACAAGTAATAAAATTAGGTAATGAATTTGAAAGAAGAGAGCTAGCTATATAAGAATGTTTGCCAGAAGAAAACTGACTGGAAAACAATATAATCTCAAAAACTAAAAGTAATAATTAAAAATTTATAAAACACCATTGATTTAAATCATGGGTTATCCCCATAAAAGATGGATCTCTTGAGAAACACTTAAAATGGCATTATATTGGAATAATAAGGAACAAATTTGCTTTATGTGATAATGAAAATTTCTTATGGTATTTGTTATTAATGATGTCTGCTAACTTAGCTTAATAAACACAACTTCTCTGGGGCCAGAAAAATTATTCTTTAGAACAGAAAACATAAGTCCAGACTCCAATGTTATTATTATAAATCAATTTAACACAGAAAACCCGGTAGGCAGTAGTTTGCCTGTGGACTTCTCCACTCTATGTTACCCCAGGCCCAACTCTCAAGATCTCCCCTAGCACCGGATCAAAACAACAGTTGCAGCTCTCTTCCTCCATGGCTCCAGTGGATTCTTAAGATAATTCAACCCTACTCCTGCCTTTCTTACCACCAATTTTTATGACACAACCTCAAATTTGAGTAGAAATTTCTTGTTCAATCACAGGCCACACCAGCCAGAAGACCAGGTAGGCTGTCTATCTAAAGACCTTCCTCACTGTCTCTTACACCTCAGGCAAAATTCTCAAGACCATCCCTAGTGCTGCAACAGACCCTCCCTTGACCTCCACCTTCACCAGCTTCCATCACCACCAAGCATCCTCTGCAAACACATAAGCTGTACATGCCAGTAGAACAGGAATCAC
Source organism: Bramus lutescens (assembly GCA_001685075.1). Classification (NCBI taxonomy): domain Eukaryota; kingdom Metazoa; phylum Chordata; class Mammalia; order Rodentia; family Cricetidae; genus Bramus; species Bramus lutescens. The sequence continues at coordinate 16,151 of LOEQ01009411.1, forward strand.
TAAACCAATACACTCTCTGAAAGTATAAAGAAGAAGCAGAAAGCAAGGAACAAAACACTTTAACAACAAAGACAAAACCAGCAACCAGCACCTAGACCTACCTATAATCGCCACAAATGCAGATGCCTATGTGACAGTGTAGACACACAATCAAAGGCAGCCAGGGCAATAATCTCCACTAGAGTCCAGCTATCCTGTGTCAGCAGGGCCTGAATATTTCAATCATGCCAAGGAACAATAAGAGACTTTAATACCAACTATATGATTGTGATAGAGGTGCTTAAAAAGGAAATGAATTAAAGAAATACAGGAAAATACAAACATTTGGAGGAAATTATAAATCTCTTAAAAATTAAGAGTAAAAAAACATTGATGGAAATTAATGAATCTCTTTAAGAAAGCCAAGAGAAAAAATATGTAGAAAACAAACAAAACTTTTCAAAACTTGAAAATGAAAGCAGAGCAATAAAGAACCACAAACTTAGGAAGTCCTTGAAAGGACATACTTAGTAATCTGAACAAGAACTATAGAGGTAAACATCATCACCTGAATACAAGACATAGAAGAGAGAATCACGGCATTGAATATTGTTAGAAGAAATGAATACATAGGTCAAAGAAAATTGTAAATCAAAAAATTATTGGCACAAAGTCAAAGAAATCTGGGACACTAGATACAAGATAAGGGAGAAGAAAAGCAAAATTATGTAGCCTTCCTATACACAAATGACAAGAACTGAGAGAGAAATCAGTGAAATAATACCCAAATAGTCTCAAATAATGTAAAATATTTTGGGAAAATTCTTACCTAGCAAAAGAAAGACTTGTATGAGAAAAAAGTCACATATTTTAAGGGAGGTTGAAAACACAACCTGTTTCCTAAAATATGAATACTTTTACTATTACAGAAGTACAATCAGTCAGAATTTCTTATATATGAATCTTGTGAAGAATATGAAAAAGTGGCTAGAATTTGTGTACTTTATAGGACCTTTGCCTATCTCCAAATATGTGAAACCACCAAAAAAGTAAAATATAAATATAAAATAATATATTTTATTATAAATTTAATATAAACAATTATTTCATTAAAATGTCATTAAAGAACAGGATTGGGACACATAGAATAGCAATTTTAAATTGATTTTAATTAATTTAATATTAAGATAATTTGTTTTCTACTAAAGTAAGCCATATTTTGTGTATTAAAATTATAATATCAAAATTGTGAACTTGTGTTGAACTGGCAAGTCTCAAACAATGAGCATATTAGCTGTTCCTGATTTACTTTATGTGTAAGTTTTCACTACACAATATGATGATGTATTTTGCAACATATTTTCTTTCCTTACTGAATGATGTAATTCTTGGTGGAACTTATTTAGGCTTGTCTCTCTCTGTGCTCTCTGCATTAGTAGGGATTTGCTCTCAGTCATGTATTCCATGGACACCTCTTTTGGTATTAACTTAACATTATGTAAATAGAAATGTTTCTTAAAGTGCTTGAACCAATCTTTGCTCAGAAAATTGCTTGCTTTAAATGTTATGCTGGTATCTTTAGCACCTGTGGTTATGCAGAAATAGTTTTTAATGGCTTCTGGCTTCTTAAATTATATTTCCAACCAGAATCCCCATTTCCCTATGCACATCTTCACACAACACATTCATTATCTTTTCAACTGTCATGAATAATTCTCTTTCCAACTATGTAAAGTTCTGGCACTGACTCTAACACAATATAAAAAATAATCTTTATTTCCATATGAATAACATAGAGTTAGCTGAGTATCATCCCTCACAGGGACATTTATATCCTACCTGAGTTTTGCAAATGTCATTTCTTTTTGAGACCATTCAATAAATGAAATTTGAGCTTACTCGATAGTCAATATAATATATCATTGCTTGATTATTTTAAATCTAGGTTAGGACAGAATGACTAATAAGTTAGTGTAGAAAAAACATATTTAATCATTGTTTTTGTTCAGGTTTAATTATTAGATAAAACAACACAATCCTTTACCATTCTTAAATGAACCTGCTAAAGATACAAATAAGGATGTGCATGGGTATAAGAACAAACACATCATAGCATTTTTGGTCCTTGCTGCATACTAAAGCACTTTTTAGTTTCTCTGAGTATGAAGAGTTTGGATTATTGTACTTAAAACAGTCCTTTTATATACATTGGGAAGATTCGAATGTGTTGCCAAATATTCCAGTCAAAGGAGATAAATGGGTAAGAAATGTTCTGTTTCCAGCATGCATGAAATTACCTAGCAATGGAATCTAATGGAGTAAATTAATAAAGTTACTGCCAATTTTCAGCTCATTTGGGCTTTACAATATTGTAACTTTGACTTAAAAGTAAACTATTTTTCAAAAAATAAAATAAGAAAGAAAAAGAACCAAAAACAACTACAAAAAGATCTTACTCTAAAGATTTAATAGAATTTATAACAGGCTTAATATAATCATGTATAGTTTTGCTCAAGACTCTTTCATGCTCCGAATCAAGAAGACCAGTATCCAAACATCTTACAGTAATAAAAAATGCCAAGCTTTTAATTATATATTGCACTTCTGTAACTTGGTTTATAATAAAAGCTGTCCTATACAAGTTTTTTAGCTGTTACCCTGTATTCAACTGTTTTGAAATACATTTACTTAGCAACATTTGATTGAACTATTAGCAAGTATACATCAAATAACTAAATCAAACTCTCCAGGCAAGCTTCTAATTTTGTTATCTAATGCAGATGAGGAGGTGAGTTCCCACCCCTACCATGAGCTATAAAAGGATTTACAGATGTCCATGGATTCGAGTTTTGGTGGGCTCTTTGTTGCTTATATCAAAAGTGTTTCTGAGTTTACTTTGTCAGCTTCTTGACAATGCTATTCAGCTAGATATAGGTTACAGATTTTTGTTTCTATTCATGTCATACTCTAAGAAGAGCCAGTGGTTCTCAAATATAAACTGCTAAAGAAATTCAAAACTAAATCACAATCCTTAGCACCCCCATGATTAATTCCACAAAAATCAACTGAAAATGGGATCATTCTCCTTTAATAGTAAAGAAAAAAAGACTGACACAAATATAATTCTTAATAGTGTGTAAAGGTCACATAATTCCCATGAGCTGGATTCAGCTGTCTCTGTGGATTTCTCAGTCCTGACCTCTTGGTCTTTTGAGGGCTTCCTGGCAATGGGACCAAGATCTATCCCTGATGTATGAGTTGATATTTTGGTCCTCAGTTCCTATGGCTAGATTCCTTGATCACCCTTAATGCATTGGGAAGGGTCTTGGTCCTGCCTCAACTTAATATGCCAGGCTTTGTTGACTCCCCTATGGGAGGCATTACTCTTTCAGAGGAGTGGATGGTTGATGGGTTGGGGGGAAAGGTGGGAGGAAATTGGAGGAGGGAAGGACCGGAGGGAGGTGGAACTGCAGTTGGTATGTAAAATGAACATTTTTTTCTTAAAAAGTAACCACATAATTCAAAAGCATACTTTCATACTTTTATTAGTAAGTCCCCTCTCTCAGAGGCACAAGGATAAGTAAACACAGCCTCACATACTATTCTTCACATATTTAATCTTCCTCATGACTCAGTCTTTCTTAAACAAGAGATGCATTCAATGACCAGACTTATTTAACTTTTCCTTTTCATTGTTCTCATTTAACCCTTTATGTTCCTGTGTTATGACTACTTCCTTTAGAGACCTTTCTACCACTGTCTCTAATCTCCTGTCCTCGATGATTGTTCCCAATGAAACACACATATCAGAAGCTTAAAAGCTAGCATCTAGACATGAAAGAAAGCATTGTTCCATATACCATGGGAATTTCCCAATTTCACTTTTCTTAGCAGCTAAGTAATATTTCACTGGGTAAATATACCTCACTTTATTACCTATTTATCAGTTGATAAAAATATAGCTTGTTTCCATTTCAAAGCTATTATGAACAGAGAAGCAATAAACATGGTGATCCAAGTCCATCTTTGCTACCCTCTAGAACTTTACAGCAAAACACAGCATACTTGAGTTATAAAATGTGGAGAAATCAAGACGGTACTCATGTGGAAGATTCATCCCTACTGCTAGCTTTCATATCACTGGAAGATATTATGTGCACTGCTGGTAGAGAAAAATAATCACCATAATCACCAGTTTACCTAGCCTTGAATTCTGGGAGCTACAATAATGCCTGGCAGCAACACATATCCATTTGTTTGTTCCTGGCTGTCCAGAACCAAAATAATCACACAGAAACTGTATTAATTACAACACTGCTTATGCATATTTCTAGCTCACTATTATCTCTTAAGTTAATCCATTACTATTATTTTATATTTTACCACAAGGTTCATGGCCTACTAGTAAGGTTCCAACTGGCAGCTTGTATCTTTCTCCTCTGGTGGCTCCATGGCATCTCTCAACACCACCTTCTTTCTCCCACCATGGCACTAATTATAGATGTAAAAGCTAGCTAGCAATACTTTTAAGTGACTGGCTATGCAGGGATTTAAAAAATATAATTTTTGTGATAATTTTGGTGCTGAGCAGCTGGAAACAAACAAACAGCCTTCTTACAACTAATGGGCATGCCAATGTGGCCAACTTGAAATCTGAGAGAGTTTGAAAAGGAATTGTAGAAAAGGGGAGGTGATGTGGTATTCCCTTCTGTATGCTGTGAATAACATTGGCTAATAAAGAAACTCTCTTGAGCCTGCACATGGCAGAATAGATGTAGGCAGGGAAAAAACTATGTAGCCCCATCAGAAATAGGGAAATGGTGTGGAAAATCCATCTGTATATTTGTTGCTTTTATTGGTTAATGAATAAAGAATCTGCCTTGTCTGGTGATAAGACAGAATAGAGTTAGAAGAGGAAAACTAAACTGAATGCTGGGAGAAAAAAGGTGAAGTGAAGAGATGCCAGGGAGCCACCAGAGGAGAAAGATTCAAGCTTCCAGCCAGAACCTTACCCATAGGCCATGAGCCTCATAGCAAAATATAAAATAATGAAAATGGATTAATTCTAGATGTAAAAAATAGATAGCAACAATTCTAGATGTAAGAGCACACCCAGTAGTACCTACAATTCAATGCTGTTCTTTAGTATGTTATTTAAGCCCCCTCTAAAAGCCACATATAATAGGGCTGAAGTTAAAACAAAAGATTTACATTATTTTGTAAAGTAATACTTCTATAGTAAAGACATTAGCATGTGCATGTCCATCTCAGCCAATATTTATATTTATTTGTAGTTCACCTACCATAGCTGATACCTACAGGATCTCAACAAAAGCCTCTACTGCTCAGAAACCTACATATCATCTGCCCTATTTTCTCTTTTTTGTAACATCTGAAGGGTTTGTATTCTGATTTGCTAACTTTTCTGACCATGTACTTTATTTCTTTTCACTTTGCTTTTTCCTACTTGTATTAATCTTGGAAAGAAGCTTGCTTAACGCAAAGGTAACCCATTGTTGGTAGCATGGGGACCTTTTTGTCAGCAAACTCTTGAATACATACTGGTCTTGTCACCCCTAATCACATTGACACTTACTGTCATTTTCAAGGATATTACAGGTCATTGTCAAATTGATTATAAATCTTGACAGCAAGATGACTATTCATTTGAAGAAAGAATCTCTAGATAGATATCTGCTGATTGGGGAAAGGGATTTGAAAATTAATAATAAGCTCATTAAGAGAACTGTTCTTTTCATAAAAGCTTAATTAAGAGGAAATTTGAGCAAATGCTTTTGTAGTATGATAGGGCTTCTCTTGGGTATATTCTCAGGAATGGTATTGCTGGATCCTGGGGTAGGTTGATCCCGAATTTCTTGAGACACCATCACACTGATTTCCAAGTGGTTGCACAAGTTTGCATTCCCACCATCAATGGATGAGCGTTCCCCTTACTCCACATCCTCTCCAGCAAAGGTTATCATTGGTGTTTTTGATTCTAGCCATTCTTACATGTGTAACATGGTATCTCAAAGTTGTTTCGATTTGAATTTGCCCTATTGCTAAGGAGGTTGAGCATGACCTTAAGTGTCTTTTGGCCATTTGAAATTCTTCAGTTGAGAATTCTCAGACCTTTGTCTCCTGCGGGGTTGGTGAAGATCTTCTCCCAGTCAGTAGGTTGCCTATTTGTCTTAAT
>LOEQ01009411.1:23257-39834 GCA_001685075.1 Bramus lutescens
GGATGCTCACCTTCCTAGACCTCGATGGAGGGGGGAGGACTTTGGACTTCCCACTGGGCAGGGAACCCTGACTGCTCTTTGGACTGGAAAGGAAGGGGGAGAGGGAATTGGGGAGGGAAATGGGAGGAGGGGAGGTGGAAATTTTTAATAATAAGAAAGAAATTTTAAAAAAAATGAAATTTGAGGTCTCAAAGCTTTTTTATTTTAGAGTGAGAATCTGTTATTAAAGACATATCAACTTTCCAAACTTTGCATGTGGTTATTTTATAACATGTTATTCATTACTGTGTGCTTGTATGTGGATGTGTCATTAATATTGAAGTCAGAGGACAACTTGTGGGACTCACCTGTCTCCTCCATAATATAGTTTAAGGTATCGAACATGGGTGGTCAGTTTTGAAAGTAAGTATCTTTGCTCACTCAGCAGTCTCACTGACCATGTCTGCCGTCACTGTCTTTATATTTCATACCATCTCTATAGTTAAGTATTATATTTCATTAACAGGCAAAAGAATGAATTATATAGAACACTGGAAAATCAGTGCTTATCATTTTGTGATTGCTAGGTAATCTCAAATTGCCATATATAAATGTTTAGGAATATATGTGTAATTTAAATGGTAAATTTATTTTGGTTAATAAATTAATATGAATCACTTCAATACACAGAAAATATGGAAATACCCAGCAACTATATTTACTTTCATATTTTTGATTTAAAAATTTCTTTTAAATTTCAATTGTTATTAAATTTAAATTTCAGCAATTAAATGGATTAGAGAATGTTATCTTGAGAACATTTTATAAGGGGTTGGTAAAATATTAAAATTATAAATTGTTTTGGTAAAAAGAAAAAAGTAAATATAAATAAATTGTCTTACCTAGCTGACTTATTTTGTTATTTTTTGATTTTTAACTGTTATTTATAGCATTATTACTGCTTTTTTATTCATTTAAAAATTGCCTACTATTAACATTTATTTGCAAAAAAAATATACTTTTAAGTTAAATGGAAACAGAATGATAAGCATATAAAACTTAGAATCTTCTCTTTTTTTCTGGAATACTTGAACAATGTATATTCATTCCATGTGGAACACAATTGGACAGGAACCTTAGCAAAACTGAACATATATTACTTAAATTCTGATTCATGTCTCTTCCCTCACCCTGTCCATTACCTTGTGATTACTTTTCATTTGTGTGAAACATTCAGAGTAATGTTCCTTTAGGGACCAAAGAATGCATCTGATCCAAAGCTCTTTCCCTGTCTTGATTTATTTCCTCTCATTGAAAGTATCTAGAGGTTCACTGTGTTGGTGACTATCAGAAAAAGCTGACCCTTACTTCTAGAAACTTCCTATATTATATATTTTCAATGTGTCTTCTCTTCTTTAGCACCAGTGAAGGAATTTCACTCAACTTAAAATTCCTGTTACACCTCTGTAAGTGTCATGCAACACTGTGTTGCTTTTACAATAAACCAGACTACTGGAATGACTGATGCTGTTTATCTATTGCACGTACAATAAGCAATATCCTTAATAGCATCTTCAGGACTCCTTGCACAAATATCTCTATGAGTGGGGTATAGAAAGCAGAATTCTGAAAATTCTTACCTAAAGTTTCTCTAATCTGATTATACATTCAGTCAATTATTGTTGAAAAGAGTCTTGAAGATGGCATTTAAACTACTTTTTATATATGGGTGTACTTGGACTATCCTTTGTGGGACTGCCAGCTCCAAATTTTAGCCTTTAGCTTAGGCTTCTTCCCAACTAACTCTGAAAACTTAGATTAATCTGCTTTGTTAACCAATGTTTTGCTACATTTTTTAACCTCTTTGTTATTTTATATGTCTGACTTGCTCTCTGTCTTGCTGGTGCCTCTCACAAGCCTAGATTCATCTCCAATTGTCTCCCAAGACGTCCTGCCTATTATCTCCTGCCTAGCTATTGGCCACTTGACTTTTTATTAAAATAATCAGAGGTGCTTTGACAAAGACACATCTTCATACTGTACAAAGAGATTATCCCACAACACTTGGGTTGACGGCATTTATCACCCAAGTGAATAGATTCCATATAAAATAAATATGACCCAAATAAATGTTTGATGGGTATGGGTGTTACACTGGAATTCTAATGTAGAAAGGCAGCCACAGGGATTATGAAGAGCAGGTTGTCAAGGAAATGGCAATACCAGCAAGCTGTAGTTTTGATTAATTACATTAAAAGCTATAGTTTAAATTTTTTTAGAAAAGAAAAAAATTATCTCTTCTTTCATTGTACATACCTATTCCAGTTTGCACTCCCTCCCCTTCGCCTACCCCCACATCCACTCCTTGAAGGGGGTAAAACACATTGCTTTGGGAAAGGTCCAAAGCCCTCCCTATTATATCTAGGCTAAGCAAGGTATCCATTCAAAGAAAATAGGTTCTCAAAAAACTAGTAAAAGCAGTAGGAATAAATCCTGATGCCACTGACAGTGGCCCCACAGTCTGCCCAGCAATACTACTGTCAGCCATATTCAGAGGGACTAGTTTGGACCTATGCTGGTTTCTTCCCTGTCCAGCTGGAGTTGGTGAGCTCCCATTAGGTTACTTAAACTATTTCAGCGGTTGTTCCCATCATGGTCTTGACCTCTGCTCATATTCTCACTCCCCCCACTCTTCAACTGGACTTTGAGAGCTCATCCAGTGCTCTGCTGTGGGTCTTTTTCTCTGTTTCTATCAGTTGCTGGATTGCCTGACAAAATTGGGAGCATGAGGGTGGAGGGAGAAGGAAGGGTGGGAGGGGAAGAGGAGGGGAGAAGGTCAGAGGGGAGGAGAACTTGAAGCAATGGGATAGATGAGATGGAGGAAGGACAGAGATGAGAACAAGAAAGAGATATTCTGACTGAGAGAGGCATTGTGGGGCTAGCAAGAAACCTGGCACTAGAGAAAGTCCCAGGAATCCACAAGGATGAACCCAGCTAAGACCCTAAGCAATAGACAAGAGGGTGCCTGAACTGGCCTTGCCCTGTAGCCAGACTGATGAATATCTTAAACATCACCAAAGAACTATATTTTAATAAAGAAAAAGAAATGAAAAAAGAAAAGAAAAAGAAGGAAAGAACAGAAGGAAGATCATAAAGAAATATATTCCAGATATCAACCTTGGGTCTCCAATGTACCCATCTGCAAACACATATGCAATCACATAAACATATACATTAATAGGAGAAAAAAGAAATGTTTATCCAGACTTTTTTTTGAAGTCTTTACTCTTTTGTTTGAAGTCAAAAGAGTAAAGCAAAGGTGAATTCAGCAGAGCCCTTAGACTGCAGCAAGAGTGAGGAGTTGGAATTTGCAAGCTATAATATCAGAAAATAATGAAGTTAGAAGGGAAACAGCTATAGAAATCTGTGCTGTGTTCCCTTGAGTCTTGCTAAACAGTGATCTTGCACATACCTGAAATTAACTACTTGAAAATTTCAGGAAAAGAATGAAAAAAAAATTCTGGGAATAAATGATCCAATAACTCATCCAGGGCAGGGTGAGGTTTGAAACTGAGCCAGAAATGGTCAACCCAAAGGACTTGTACCTGCTTTCTCACAGAGACAGAGCTTCCTGTAATATTAATCTAGCTGCCACTAAAGTAGAGGTTAGACCTCTAATGCTAGTTTTCTGTTGTGGCTAGAGATTAGGTCTTAAACAGCACACACTGATTCTCTTTAGAGACCTGATGTAAAACATTAAATCTTTAGGCTTTTTGGGAGTCATTTGACTTTGGCTTGCAGGTGGGCTCCTTTTATCTGTGACCTTGACAATATTCTTGTTTCTATCTGTACACATTTGATTTTACTCTTGTTGTATAAATGTCTTTTTTTTTCTATGATAACATTGGACAGATTGGATTAGAATGCAACTTCAGGACCTTTCAATTTAATCTCTTCATCAGAAGTCTCATCTCCAGCATAGCAGTTTTCTAAGGTACTTGAATTGAAGGAATAATACATAAATTTCAGGAGACATGACCTCCTGAAAATAAGCTCTAAAGTCATTGAGTTAATTTTTGATAAAATTAAATGAACCAGAAAATGTTAAATACACTTTAAGGAGAACAAAAAGTTCACAAATTGGATAATGTAACATCCCTTGTTTAAAGTGTACTAGATATGCAAATAATCTGGGAAAGTGCCCTAGAGCAAAAAGATATGATATAAAAGAAGCAGAACAATGGAGATGATGATAGACTTTTAAAAACAGACTTTAATCAGTATTTTTTCAGTCTAACTTTAGGCTTACATAGCATCATAATATTAACAAGACAAGAAATTATTTGTGAAAGTGTTTAGAGGTGAAATTTTGCAAGATATTAGATGAAGGTTTGCTAAGTAGAAATCACATAAATTGGGCATACACAGAATGAGATAAAAATATTTAAATATTTCCTTCAAAGGGTCAGTGAAAATCTCTAAATAGGTAAATAGCCTAAAGTTTAAATTATACAAGAGAGTGCATAAAAATTGATACACGAATATACAGAATCATTCTGACAACTGCTGTTAAACATCATATGACCCAATAAACACTGGAATCCTGGAACACTGGACCATTAGAATAATATACAAAATCACAAAGTGAATTGCTAAAGAATATTAAAGACACCCAGCACTGAGTTTTTCAGATATGATTAAAATATAACAGACAGACAAGTCAAGGATACCGAAAAAAGTGAAACAACAAACCTTACAATGAAAAGAAAATCTAATCACAGGGAAGGAAAATGATATAGTGTTTATTTATATAAATATAGATATGCAGATGAGAATAGGTGTCTGCAGTAAGACACTTCAATAAAATGAAAGTGAGGTAAGGGAGGGAAGAATGTTAGAAAGGTACAAACAGTCATATATATAAAGTGCCATGATGAATCTCATTACTTTTATATTAACTAAACGTTATTAAAACTCCCCAAAAGAGGAACTAGGAATAACAATAAGAACTAGCTAGGAGGTATGGTAAGTATTGGGAATTTGCTAAGACTTTTCTTTGTGTACTTTAATCCCAGAAGTGGTGGTTGAGGCAGTCAATTTAGAAAGGAGAATCTCTTGTTTCAAAGAGGTTCAAACTTTAAATTCTACTAAAGCTTGTAGTGACAGATGTGATTGGAACCCTGACATACGTGTTTTAAATTAAGGATAGGATGGACAATGGAAGTGTGAGGCAACACAAACATTTCTTTCCCTGAGTTCCTTCAAAGAATGGTCACATCAGCAGAAAGTAGGTAAAGCATGGTGAAAGTGTATTTTTTTAAAAATAAGAAATTTATAACCATAATAGGTAAAATAGAGCTTAGATAATAAATATTACAAACTAGAACAATATTTTGCAATGATAAAAATTAGAAAGAATTGGTTAAGTATAGATGAGTAAATATCTATCAATAGTGTTAAACAACATTGAGGGAAAAATAAAGGAGATAAAGAGGAATAAACCTATTAAAATATACTGGCTTTAAATATATAGTATATATTAGCAGTAGTATTGCAAACACAGCCAAACAAATTAGCATGTTCACCATTTTCTGAAGTTGGTAAAACTATAGGTAAAATCTACTGTACTAAAAAATTATTTATAAATGTTTGTAATGAAAGACTGCTGGCAAACTATTGTTAGTACCACACATTAGGACATCTCTCAGTCCAAAATGATAGATGGGGAGTGTGAAAGAGAAAAAAAGATCAGTGTGTCTTGATGGCATGATATTGACTGTACTTATCACAACCATCAATGAACATAATTATGGTTATGCTAAATTTGTTATATATTGTTTCACAAATTTGTCTCAACCACTTCATCTTATAAGCAACCATTTTCTGAGCGTTTACAGAAAATGCAACTACCACAAAGCAGATAGAGATGAGTCTTTTACATGACCCAGTATTGCCAAAACATCATGGTATCACTCCACTGCCAAATCTACCCTCTATCTCAAATAAACATGTGGAAAATGACTTAAAAGTTTTCTTCATTGACTTTTTGGAGAGTAAGCTCCTTTATTTCATCTTCTTGCTAAAATTCAATTAGACACATTCCTAACCTTTGTATGACAAAAATCCACAAAATGTTATTGAGATAGTTTCTTCTTTTTGAATATTAGAAGATGGCAAGTTAGAGGAATCTAGTGATAATAGGTCATAGAGAGTCTGAATATAGTTTCTTACTGTTTCTAAGGACAACTAAGGAACAAGGTTATCTACTACAGTCCGAGTGGTCCAGTCTGAGTGGGGTTATTGCTGCATTAGGAGGCCAATGGATGATGGTAGTTGACTTTGACATGTGAGAAAAGACTTACTGGGTTGTCAGAGATGTAAAAACAGCACAATATCAGAAACTGTAAAGAGCACCTGTCATGCTAAAATGAAGACAGGAGTTAATAAGAATATGCTAACCTGTAATTAGACAACTTATTTTACTTGTAAATTCTCTTGGCCATAAATTTTATTTGAAGCACTCATTCCTGGAGGTTTCCCTATCTTCTAATAGCAACAGTTGCTGAGGATCAAACTTTCATTTGTCTTGTTGGGACATTTAAGATTAAAAACAGAAGCTGTTTGGATCTCAGATGCCATGTCAGTTGCAGAACACATTCAATGTATATCCGATGGTCTCCCAAACCTAAGGAGTTCTCAAATAGTTCATTATTCCATGATCAAAATCTCCATAAAGCCTCAAAGTATTCCAAACAGATTCAAATCAGTAGTGAACTCTGTAAAAATAAAGAAAAAAGTTTATTTTGAAGCCTGTCTAAACATTAGATCAAAAACATTTTCCCCAAAGCAGAGCAACCTTATAGATGTGATATTTGCCTCACAGGAGTTTAGTGCAGAAACCTTGGAATTTTTCTGAGCATTTTGTAAAGACTGTTTTGAAGGGCCCAGTGTGCATCACTGTATTTCTGGTGACATATTTCACACTCTCTCATGAATTAAATATCACATTATGCTCACATAATTAAATACCACAAATATGCCCACATTGTAACAATGCTTTCCCTGAAGCCACTTGGTGAACAATTCACCCAGTAGTCAGAAAGAACACAGGAGAAATGTGTCACGATATCAAAATTAATGATGTCCTTTACCTCCTGAGAGAGTATAACAAGGATTGCCCTCCTCATAACACTGGAAAGTTATCTGTTATGGTATTCTGTCAGCATTATTCACTAAATAGCAATGAATAAAGAGTAATGAGATAGTAAAGAACTCTATATCAGTGACAATGGATGTATTGAATCAATGGCAATGAGAGTGTGAAAAATATATCTTTCACTTTTATTCAAGTTTACAAAATATCAAAGCTAAATTTACAGGGCAAGCACAAAATCAGTTTGAATAGTATGTTTTAGATTATTTTATTGTGTTACTACTAAGACTATAAAACATAAATATAATATTCAATCTTAGTTTAATATTTTATTTTATTCTTAAGGCTAGGCAGAATAGGAATTTCACTGGTGTGTCATTTAGAGTTATAATTTTAAAAGTTGTTCTTCTTAAACTGTATATCAAATAGAAAAATGCAAATGTTTTAGATGTGTTAATTTTTGTGTCCCCATTTCTTTGTTTAAGGACTAAGAGTACAACAACCATGAAAAGCCACTGTTAGGACTAACATTTAGCGAGAAAAAGTGAGGGCAAAAATAGAGAATGGAAAGTTTTGAGTTCATTAATTTTTCATTTCTGTGGAGTTGTACTGTTTGTTAATCACATGCAAATATATTACTTTGTTATTCATTTAAAGATAAACAGATGGAAGGATCATGAACTACATATTTTATCATATTAATTTCCTCTTATATGATAAAGTTTTCTTAAACTAAAATGTGAAATGAAAATTTCCCTCTGATAATGAAGACTGGCTTGAAGTGTACATAATCTATCTACACACATACAAAATCACCTGACGGTTATACCCATTTATAATGTTCAGTTATAAGCAAAACATCATTCAAGTACTTCAGTAAGATTCTGACAAGCATAAGACCAAAACACCTCTCTGAAATTTGAACTTGAATAAGCAGCTTTTACTTTAGGTTAAGAAAAAATGTATTTGTTCCCTTCCTAGCATAACTTCCCCAAAAGAGAGTAGCTACTTCATGTTCCATTGTCATTTCTAGTAACTGTTTCCTTACCCCCACTAACTACAGTAGAGGATATGTTTGTGTGAATAAAGTATCTACAAAAGAAATTAGTATTTATCTTTTGGTGAACTATGAAGGATTTAATTTCAATATACCCAGTGAACAATGGTATTAATCTCTTTATGGCAATTTTGTCATCAGTATTCTTATTATAGGATATCAAGGCAAAAAGAAGAAAATAAACAAAATGTATATAATTGTCCTTAACTCCTGAAAGGATATTAAGGTATGCAGTTAACCTTAAGACATAAAGTTCCTGAAATGAAGGCACAGACTGTATTTCTACCCCATAATGGATAGAATTATGTGCTATGGAGAAGGCAGGGTGACTTGCTAACAAGGAACATGCTACTGTGTAGATGTCTGTGTTCCAGATAGAAAACTTGTTCATTCCTATACCCAAGGTGGCAGCATCATGAGACAGTACTTGGGGAAGACAGATCACTAAGTGCTTATATTGCAGGGTTTCAAGGGAGACAATCTTGTATGGTCTTTCTCAGACTGGAAGTTAATAAAAGGTGATGGAAAACATACTAAGATGAATAACAATAAATGCAAATACAAATACCTTCACACATAGCAAAATTAAAGAAAAATAAAATAAGTACTTAAGATATTTACAAAATTTGGGGGGAGAGAAATAGAGAGAGAGAGAGAGAGAGAGAGAGAGAGAGATTCTGACTATTGTCTCCTCTCCCAAACACCTTTGGTATTCCCCACACCTTTCTTCCCAATGGAATCTATACCCTTTCTGTCTCTCCTTAGAAAAGAAATGACATCTAAAGAATAATCAAAATAAAATAAAAACAATTCTGAATGGAATAAAACAGATGAGAAGAAAAAGAGTCAAAGACAAAGGATGAAATTCACAAGCAGATGTAGAGACACACATGTTCATAAAAATAGGAATATCCTAAAATTGCAAAACTAGAAGCCACCACATATAAGCAAAGGACCTGTAAGGAAACACATGCACAAATAAACACATACACACACACACATGCAAGTGCACACACATACACACCTACACCCACACCTACACACATGCATGCAAGCACACACATACACACATATACACATGCACACACATACACATATACACATACACACATGTGTACAAACACACACATGCACATGCACATGGACACATGCACACACATATTGTTAAAACCTTATGAGACAAAAACCTCTGAAAATAATCTTGAGTCCATTTTGTGTTTGCCATCTAACACTGGGAATGAGGCCTGGCCTTAAGAGTGGGTTGAATAACTACTGAGACTCTTTTGGAGAGAACTGATTTTCCATTTGTGAGTGCTTAACAATTGAACACCACTGCTAGGTTAGGGAAGACTGTGTTCACTTCTACTGTCAGAACTGGAACCCATAGACCCAGACCAATACAGGACCTCTGCATGCTACTACTGTCTCTCTGAGTTCATATGTTTGCCAGTTCTGATGTGTTCAGAAAGCCTTATTCCTTTAGTGTCCTCCATTCCCTTTGGCTCTCATGATCTTTCTATCTCCTGTTCTGCAGGGCTCTGTAAGCCAGGAAAGGAAAGAATTCTTGGAGATATATCTCTTAGAACTGACTGCTTAAAGTTCTATATCTCTGTCTACACATTGTCTACCAATGGGACTCTATATTTCTTTTAATTTATCACAGAAGGAAGATTTTTCTGAATGTGGCTGAATAAAATCTGATCTATAAATATAGTAGAACACTATGACCTGCTAGTAGTCATTTTAGCACTACTTTTCTGTAACAGAGCAGTAGTATTTGATTTTCCCATAGGTCCCTAGATTATCTGATCTCTAGTTCTTGCCCAACAGAGCACATGGAGTTGCTGTTTACACTTCTCCTTTGGAAATGAGAAAAGTACCTTCAAGTATCATGAACACTAGCCTACAGGGGCGAAAGCTCTAGGTAGGTGCTCACTTGACTTCGTCATTTGCAATGAGTTATGTAGACGTTGTCTTCAGCAACTGTGCCTAATTGCCAGTTTGTGGAGAGAACTCAATAGCCTTGGTTGATTTGGGGTTCCTAAAGTAAGGCACTAAGGGCAGCAATTAATAAATAGGAACTCACGACACTGATATACTTGTATATAGCAAAGGTGCAGTAGGCTAAAAAACAGAAAAAGACTTTTGGCAGATACACACCATAAAGAGAAAAAGACTCTTGACAGATAAACATCATATAGAGGACTAATAATCTAAAATATATGAAGAACAAGAAAAAGATCATCCTGAGTAAGGTAACCCATATCCAGAAAGACAAATATGCTATGTACTCAATTTTATGTGGACGTTAGCTATTAAATCTTTGATAAGCATGCTACAATTCATTTAATGACAGAGGTTAGGTATAGAATGTGGGAATAGGGGAGGGTTGAATTTCCCTAGAGATAGCTATAGAATATACTTATAGAAATATTTACATAACATAGTTATAGAAAAAGCTAGTTATAAATGAATAGGAGGGGCAAGGAACAAAGGATGAAATAGGGAGGGATGGGAAAAGGGAAGAGGAAGAGAATACCAGAATAGACAGCTGAAACAAAGGATCATTTGACAAGTCACAGGGAAAGTATTACAATAGAGGCATCCTAAAACCTATCCATGTACAAGGGTATTATAAGAGCAATTGCCAAATAATGGGAAAGACAGACCCAAATGGACTGCTATAGTCATCAAAAGAAGTTTCTATTGCAGGGAACTGGTTGGTTATATTTGAGTTTTCAACAACAACAACAACAACAAAAACTCTAATAGAATCTGGGAAGGGTTGGTATTTTTGTCCCACTTTCTTCAGGTTACACACAATATTTAGGAATTAATGCAACTATAACAACTTTAAAAGTTCCACACATATTTTAGTAGGCTTCAGCCAAAGTAAAGGAAGCATTATATGATATTAAATTCCTCTTTCATATTTCCCACATGCTAATTGGGTAAGGCTAAAGAGTTTATGCAACCAGAAAAAAAGATAACACTCAAAGTTGCAGGTTATAAACTGAACCAGAAACCAAATTTTCTAGAGGAACATAGGTCCATTTTTAAAATAACCAAAAATGGAAAATAAATTATCAAAAATGAAGGTGAAAAATATTATAAATTAGATAATCATACAAACACTATAAATAATATAACTGTGGGAAAATATCATAGTATAGCACACATAAGTAATTTGGCCAAACTTTTAAGATAATGAAGTTTCTAAACAAAATAAAAATCTTTTCATATTAAGATTCTTTAGAGGAACAGAACTGATTGAATATTTATATATTAATAATGGAGATTCATAGCTCTAATCTAGCTAGAACAACAATGGCTGTCTTCCAAAGAAAAAGGAAAGGATTTGGTAGTTATTTTCATCCTTGAGGCTGAATATGTCAGCAGCTACAATTTTCTCTTGAAATTTGTAGTAGGAGGAACGGGGCCCCTTGTTTGTCCTGGCCACCTGGCTAGCTTACACCCAAAATAACCACACAGAAACTGTATTAATTAAATTACTGCCTGGCCCATTGTTTCTAGCCTCTTATTGGCTAACTCTCACATATTAGTTTATCCCTTCTCCAATAATGTGTATCACCACTTGACTGTGGCTTACCAGCATGAGTCTAACAAGCGTCTGTCTCAGGCAGGAGAACCATGGTGTGTGCCACACTTTCCTTCTTCCCAGAATTCTGTTCTGTCTACTCCACCCACCTAAGGATTGCCCTATCAAAAGGCCAAGGCAGTTTCTTTATTCAACCAATGAACTAAGATGACTAAGATGTCATTCAAGGGTTTGTGTAGATAGATAGTTTTTCAGTAGGAGAGATAGTAGGTAAAATGAACTAAAAAACTTTGTTAGGGTCTAAGAAAAACGAGATGGGGTAAAATCTGTAACTTAGTGACAACTTTGGAGGATGATTGAGTAAACAGAGAAAGGGTTAACATTGCTTACAGAAACCTAGAGATATGTCATGAAACAATTTTTTCAAATATTAAGACAATTGAGTGTTCCCACAAGAATTGTAGGGATGAAGAGGAGCTGCATGGAGTAAATGGAATAGAGAAGTGATGCAATTATATTTTAGTTCAAAATCCATTTCAATAAAACTTAATCAAAATCACACTGCAAGTGTCCGACTTGCAATAAGTTTCATTTCATTCTTTTAGATGTTCATAATATTTAAGTAGTTGTACAGATATAAAAATTCTATGCCAGAGCAGGCACTTAGATAATTCATTTATTTTTATTGCAGGTATATGTATACAATCAAATTATTAATAAAATCAGAAATATTTCCTCTGAGTGTTACACTGTGTTTTAGATTTACTTTAATTATTTATGTGTTTGTATGTTTGTTGTAGGCACACATACATATGCATGTGGTATATGTACATAAGTGCCTACATCTACACAGGCCAGACGATACTGGATAGTCTGGAGTTCAAGTATAGATGATCATGAGCTGACCCACCTGGATTCTGGGGAACAAATTTGAATTCTCTGCAAATCACCACATAATATCTTCAGCCCCTACAATGTATAATAGCTCACATAATCCATCCTTCAGCATTTGAATATGCAAGACAACACAACACTTGTTTTTATTTGATGCTTTTGAGAGAATGTCTCACCTTGTAGTTCTGGCTGGCCTGAAGCCATAATCCCTCTTCCTTCTTTCTTCCTGTCTGCATTCCAGCTTTTTTTTCATGCATTTTACTGTAAACACAATCTATATCCAAGACTAGAAAAGTTATAGATCAAGGATGCCACATTTTGGTGCTTTGTTGTTGTTGTTTAACGGTCATGTTGTCAACCTGTTAGGTGTTTATAACCGTGGAGTTGTGATGCTTAACCTTGGGCAGAGAAACTATATTCCAATACATAGTAGTTAGTGCACAGAATCATAACTCTTTAAATGACTGTGAGTGTTTAGCTTTAGATAGAACATTTACATTATCGAAGCAAAAGTAAGAGCTGGATGATGAGGCCAAGTTTGGTAAATGCTGTCCTCTAGCATGGCATGGCTGTTGCATGCGTAAACTCACAGCAGAGGTTACAGAAAACAACCTGCATAAGTCAGGCTAGTTAAACATTTCTGCATGGGGTCTAATTTTATCTACAAATTCTTTAAGGCTGAGAATTTCTAATTCACAATCAAATAAATATATCAAAACAACATGACAGAAGTTTGAGTCACTAGCTAGCTTGTGGAAACCATGAAAATTCTGGGGAAAGAGGAGTTTCTTTTCCTGGGAAGGATAGTCACTTATATATTTCTGAAACTCTCATATAGTGATATTTTATTTGGGTTTTAATAAATTAAGCTTGAATGACGATAAGAGTGCAGAGTTAAGCCAATAGAGGCCAGGGAATGGTGGCACAGGTCTTTAATTCCAGAACTTGGGAGACAGAGGCAGAGGAATCTCTGTTAGTTGAAGGCCACCCTGGACTACACAAGATTGAGTATGTCTAACAGAGAAACAGAGCTCACACAAAAGTGGGATCCCACGCCTTTAATCCCAGAACTAGGGATGTGGAGACAGGAGTGATATGGCTGGGCTGAGAGAGGAATATAAGGCAGGGTAGGCCTGAGGAGCATTGCGATTTGGTGGACAGCATTGAGGTCACATTGAGGATCGTCCCTTTATTTGTCTGAGTCTGGGTAGAGGTAAGAACTCTCCTAATGGTTTGGTTGCTTTGTTTTTCTGATCTTCAGCTTGAACTCTAATATCTGTCTCTGGGTTTTTGTTGTTCCTACTACATCCTCATATCTATGTTCACATAGGGCAGCATTTATATGAGTCACTAAATTATATATGTGTGTGTGTAAGTATCTACTTGTGTGTATTTGAAAGATGGAACTGGCATATATAGTAGGGCAGACAGATTAGGAAAAGAGAAGGGATGTGATTAAAATGTAAAGCATATATTTAGGAAAATTTTTAAAAATAAATACAAAATAATCACAAACTCTTAACATGCATGATGCACATTAAATGGAGTAAATAAACAATTCCTTTTGTATAATGCCATGGTATTTTAAAATATATGTAGAATATGTCGTATCAATCAGAAATATATTTGTAGGAGTGGGCAGGGAATGCTTTTAGGTTTGACACTAGCACCTCCTTAAAGAAAGATGAAATGTTTCATGCTTCAGAAAGTTTTCACTTCCCTTGAGTTATCAGCTCACAAAATTAGGCAGAGTCTGAGACTGAAAATTTTTAGCTGAGATGCAATAGTTTGAACATCTTTGACACAGTACACACTAGGTGTCATTGTTCCTCTTGGTGATAGGTAAATCTTTCAAGGGTGAGAATTCCGGATAAACATTGAAGGGTAACAAGGTGGGTTTATAGATTGCTTTAAAAATATTCAGTGTTAATGATTAAAGCTAGAAAAATGCATTATAAAACATATCCTGAAAAGTGGACTCAGGTGTACTTTTTTGGTAAAGCTAGTGTTCAAGGCTCTTTGGATTAATATGCATTATACCTCCTCCACAGATTAAGCAAAACCATCTGGGCTGTGGATGGCCGTGAACCACCTTATCTGTGCTCTGCAGGTACCTTGAGTGGTTTGCCACCTGCAACATAATTGTTATTCTACTCTGGTGTAGGCAGTGCTACAGGAGCTGGAACTATTCTCTCTCCTTCCCTTAATTTCCCACAGAGAAACACAAGGCAGGACAGCCTATTTTTAAAACAATATTGTTTCCCTGTATTTAGACAATAAAATGCACTCGTAATTCAGAGACAGCTAATGTATCCTTTACCAGAAAACAGAACAATTATTGTCTATAAGGAGGAACAAGAGAATAATAAAATGAGCCTGACATAGAGACTACCAAGTTACGCTGAAAATAATGAGAACTGCAATGGTAGATCAAGACAATTGCCATGGGAGGTAGCTTCAAGGACCACAGCTTAAAACTTGGAGTCAACGTGCTGGAATTTCAAGCTCCTAAACATAGAACTTCTGAGAATTTTGATTCAACCACTCAACATTTGATTACATTTAAAGTACTCTTTCATACTCTCATACCCACAGCCAAGTTGATCAACATATCCTTTAACATAATTGAAGGGAAATAGTTATTTTAAGGTAAAATATGCAAGAGATACCAGATCAATACAAAATTATTTGTGTGGTATTAGCTTTTCCCAGAGTTGGACTCAGAGATGTGTGATTGATTTCACTGTTATTTTGAAACTAGTATTTCTGAGACTTGATAATAAAGAACTGTAAACTCTTATTCCTGTTTATAATGAGTACATTATGTAAATTGTACAAGCAGCACTTCACTATTCTATGTTTTTGATGACATGAGAATGGTAGGAGGTGACATTCCCTTCTCAGAAATAATATATTGAAATAATCACAGAAGGGACCCTACATATTTGACTTCTAGTTGACAAATTATTTTGTTAAGAATGCAAAAATAACCTTAACCTTGTCTGAATGCCCCTGTGATCTTTCTCAACAAAACATAGTGTAAATACAATTATAGTCATCAACTATGCATGAGTAAAGGTCAGTAGAGGATATTGAATTTCACATTTTTTCTCATATAATAAAAAATGTGATTTCTTCAAAGTTGGAGCTTCATTCTAATGCTGCTAAACTTTTATACAAAGGATGATTCTTAAGTCACTTTTTGTTCATTCAAGAGGGTGCAGTTAATTAATTCAAAATGCATACTGCCTATGACATAATTCACCTTAAAGAAGACAGGCGATAAGCTGAGCTTCACATAATTCTTTCTGGTGAATGGAAAATTTAAGATAGTGAAGATCACAGCATGTATTTCATCATAGGACATGAAGAGACCCTCACGCGTATGGGCCAAATTCTTAAAAGATGCGGGATTGGTGTTAATTCTTCTTTGTTGTTGCTCATACCAGGCGACTGGCATGATGTTTCAGAATGCCTAAAACTTTATCGGGATGTCAATATTTAATACTTTAACATAACAGAGATGAGGGAATTCCATAGTTAAAGACAAAAGGAGAAACTCTTTAAAAAAAGAAGCAGAAAGAAAAGATACTAGACAGAAAGAGCAGTAGGCAGTCATTTTTAAAAGGAACAAACTTTCTCAAAATCAATCTAAATAATTATAGGTAGGGAGTCTCTATCACTATTTGGACTGAACATGCCTTCCTGCTGTTTCTGTTAAGAAAAGGGATGCTGTGATTTCCAGTGTAATTTCAGGCCTTATGACATAAAGTTGGCAACCTGCCCCTTCAGCATTCTTCAAGGTCTCACACCTGAGTGGATAGCAATTTCATCTTTTTTGTGAGGTGACATTATAAGACATGCTCATACCCCGAAATAACAACACACAAATTGTATTCATTTAAGCACTGCCTGGCCCATTATATCTAGTCTCT
>LOEQ01009412.1:0-15747 GCA_001685075.1 Bramus lutescens
TCTTTAAGGGAGTTTTTCACATCCTTTTTAAGGGACTATATCACTTTCATAATGTCTATTTTTTCTACTTCTGGATTAGAATGTTCAAGTCTTCCTGTTTCATGTTTGCTGGGTTCTGTTTTTGTCATGTTGTTTTTCAGATTGTTTGAGGAATTCTTGCATTGGTACCTGCCCATCTCTTCCTTCAAATGCTCTCTGATAGATCTTCTGGTACAAGATCAAGGCCCCTTGCTGGCCAGAGACCTCACAGACAAAAGGCCTACCTTGCTGCTTGCAGGCTTAGTGAAACAAAATAACTCCCTCGTGGTTGCACTAACCACCCTGTCCCAGCCTGAAAACAGGCTGAGCTGGGCAATCTTCTGGCCCCAAAGAAGGGAAGAGGTACCTGGAAGCAAGCTGGGATGGGATAGGAAGAAAGAGACAGTAGCTGGGAAGAGAAGCCCCTGCAGAATGACCAGAAAGTTTAGGGGATTGAGGAGTGTCTGTGCCCATTTTCTGGGGCTTCTGCAGCCAGTCAGGAACACACTCACCCCACCAATGGACCTTCTGGTACAGGATCCCAGGAAAGTTAATGTTTTATTCAAATTCTGCAAACCAAGTATCACACTTACAAAGGTTGTAAACTCAATATGTGTGACTGCTTTATGTCAGACAGAATTAAAATTATTCTATATTTCTATAAGTTTTAATGCTTTATCTAGTCTTTAACTATGTATACATCATAGTAAATCATTGCTAATTCTTATTTTAGTTCTTTCATTTTCCAAAAGATTTAAAATTTTGCTTAATTTATTATGTGAGGAATATGAAACTATTATAATGGGAGATTTATGTATCACCTCTGCATCTACACTTTCTTCTATGACCAGGTATGGTTTTATTCTAATCTGTTTATTTTAGATATTGTGACCATGGTTGGGTTAATAATTACCATTTGCTCTATTAATTTTCAAATGCCACTATTTGATAAATATAAATCTTTATTTTACTTAAAAATAACACACTTCTTAAATAATACCTAAAAATCTACATAACATAGACAATTTAAATAAATGATTTTTTTCTCTATATCCACATGGATATCCTAAATTACTTTAGCAATGATAAATTCCTTCCAAAACCATATATTTACATTTCATAGCCGCATGGAATATACACATATATTCCGTAAAATATATTCTATTCCATAGCGTTATTGACAAAAATGCCTTTTTGATTTTGTAGGACTCTTGGCAGTAAGCATTCTGGAGTCTGTATTTGCCACATTAGCTTGACATTGCTCTTTCCCTCCATTCCCCAGAACATCCAAGGCTTCCTCTTTTCTAAATCAGTAATGTTAAGCAAATATTAATCACTTACTTCATATTATGAAGTAAGCTAATTATTCCTAAAACTGCTGTGGGAAATTTGAAAGTCAATTGTTTTTTTTATATAAATAATTGTGTGGTAAATTATAGCTGTTATATAAATACCTGTACATTATATGTGTATGTACATATATCAATTGCCTTTAAAAAAACTACAGATGGTGTCTGTATCAGTAGATTTAAAAAATCTGAGCTTTATGAATGGATCAGCAGGTAATAGCACTTTCTGCTCTTGTATAAGATCTCAAGCCTTTTCAGAACACACATCAGGCAGCATATAAATACCTGCATTTCTAACCTATGTAGTTTGACACCTGTCTGATATCTGACATTCATCTGCCCTCCATGAACATCCTAATACACATGACACAGACATGCATGTACACATAAACAAAAGTACATCTTAAAATAAGAGATTGAAAACATGTATTATAACTTGATTTGTACTGTAGGAAATAAAATGGCCTAAAATATTCTATAGACTTAATTATAAAAAAGTATGGTACACTGTGCCACACATTCTTTTACTGGCTCTAGCTTTATTTCATGAGCATTTATATATTTTTAGTGACTTCTTTACTATTTTAGTTGTGATATTAGTATCATTTCTTGAGTAAAGACATGATTCATTTCTAAAATGGTGTGTTTGATATATTGAAATCCCTCTTTTCAATGCCATTTAGTGTGTGTTCTCCCTTGGAATGGATGGAGATAAGAATGCATAGAGGGATAAATTGCACAGTTACAACTAAAAAGAAATCCAAGAGAGCTAGTAATATTAACAAGGCAGTATGGTATATCATTCTTAGTTTTATCAGAACTGGCATGGTTCTTTGGCATCACTCTAGTGTTCTTCCTTATGGATACCTACAGGAAACTGACCAAAAGGCTTTATAGCACATGCTATTTATTTGTTTTCTAGACAAATTCACTTACTACTTGCTGTCTCTGCCAAACTGTGCTGTTAGTCTGAAAACCCCTATCTTTAGGGGAGGATAAGGACTCATCTCAACTTTATAATTCTAACAAACTTATTCACCTCTAACACACAAGAGACACACCTCTATAGCCTTAAAAAAAAAGAATATCTCCCACCTCTCCACTACTTTAATCAGAAGAGCAGAGATTGTCTAGCCTATGCTAAAATCCTGCTTCAATGATTAGAGTCTCAGACGGGTAAAACTGAATCCATGAGGGTAAGGACTAGCATATGCGGTCTTTCTCACCACAAACTTATCCCCATCTTTCATTCGTCATAACCGAGCAAAAAAACATGCCAAACACTGTTTTCTTCTATTCAATAAATAGCTTCATCATAAGAAACATTCATTTATCTTTATAGATTATTAATTTTATGTAAGTTTAATGATATATAGCATGTGTAATTAAATGTTCCATCATCAATCTCTTTTTTTTTGATTCTGTGCCTTATGTTAAATATACAATTTAGCCTATGGATTAGGTGAAAGTTAATTAGTACACATAAGCTTTCAAAATAAGTAGGGTATCTACAGGATATCTCAAATTGATTAGTTGATGACTTAACTTTTTATGAATCAGGGAATCATTAATACAATCTTTATATTTTTTCATATAAAATTTTAAAAAATGAAAATATATTCCCATTATAAACTCCATATCTTATTATTAAATCAAGAAATAGAAACACTCATATTTGCAATGAGCAAGAATTTGATATTTGTTATTACTAAAATGACAGTTGATTGACATCAATAAAACAAAAATAATTGAGCATAATTATTTAGATCTTAGCAGTTTATATACTGCATCTGACTCTCATTATGTTTTATGCTTTGTTGATTTCTTTCTATTTAAAAATCAATTTTAGATCTTTATAAGGATGACTAACTTTGAAGCTGTTGGCCCATCTGTTTTCTCTTTGTTAGGCAGACTTTCTGAGATTACTCTGAATTTGTAAAGAAAATTATTTGCTTTGATAAAGAAGATTTTTGAAAAGAAAAATAGAGTTATAATTCCTTTTTGCACTCTATGATAAGTTGTTTCTAACACTCATAAAATTCATCATGAGTAGAGTAAAAAGTTTAGTTATTTAAAAAATGCTATTAGTAAGTCAGCCTCTTATCTCCAAGGCTCAATTCTTTATGACGTGAAAGTACGCATCTTGAAATTTCATGCTTCTTTATAAAAAATGTTTCTAATATGTAGAAAATGATATCTGGACCATAAGTTTCCATTTCATTGGTCATTTTTTTGCAATATATTATTGCTTATTCTGTATGAAAATATTTCAGAAAAGAGGATGATAAAATGAATATTACTTCATCTCAAATCCCCTGAATATTTTGTATTTCTACATGCATGCATTCATAATGTTCTTTTGATGTTGCAAAAGTATTGGAGAGCTTTTACATAATATCAGGTCTCCAGATCATCAGCAGAAAGTACAGCTTCCTATAATTGTTACTTTATTACCCTATGTACCTCCTTAGAATTTTAACTTTTCCTGGTTTCCATTAAATAGTACAGCTTCTCAATGATAGCAGAGCCAAGTATTATGAGACTGTATGGAGATGTAAATCTCCCTTTTTAAAGGTACATCATGTGGCATTCAAATGAGTATAAGCAGACTCTTAAAACAGCTAAATTTATACAGGAAAATAATATAGTGAACAACAATCAGAGATTCCAGGAAGGTGCTTATTTGATATGGAATCCTTACTCCAACAGTTCTTCCAGCTAAAAGTTATTATTGGGGCAAAAAGTGAAATATAATACAGACACACTGGTATCTCTTTACTGCATGACTTTACCATCATTGTTATGTGCTATTGAGATACCAATATATTTTGTGCATTTACACATCTCATAATTAAAAACTGTCTTTGATTAATTATGTAGACCACAAAACATGGAAGAAATGACTTACATTTCATAAACTGACTTTTTTCAAAGAAATCTTGGCTGCATTTTATGCATAGGATGCAACTGTATTTTCCTTAATAAACTAAACCGGAATAAGTGAAGTGTATTTAATAAAATAATGAGTTGTTCCCAAAGTGATATTTTAATATCAGAATAATTACACATGAGTATTTTAACATTCATGCTATTTTTTAGAATTTCATGCATGAGTAAGTATTGCAGCATTTCTTCTCTACATTCTTCCCCTCCAATAATTCCTGTCTCTCTCTGACTCCCTCTCAACTCTATGACATCTTCTTCTTTTTAATTATTATCAAAGTGAACAGGAAACCTTCTAGCTGAAGCTAACTGTTATAACATTCAAATGAACTATGTAATACTGGCTTATCTGTGGTCATCCTTGCTTTATTCATGATAGCCACAAATTGGAAGCAACTTAAATGTTCATCAACTTAGGAATAGGTAATGAAAATATAGCACATTTGAACAATGGGATATTAGTCAACTATTAAAAAATAAAATTATGAAACTAGGAGGCAAATGGGTGAAGCTAGAAAAGTATCATCTTAGTGAGGTAGCATAGGCCCCAAATTACAAATATTGTATGTTTTCTGGATATGAAAGCTTTTAAGCTCTCAATATGTGTGCCGCAATCCAAATAAATGCAGAGATTAGGTATCAAGGAAGGGATCATAAGGAAAATAGAATCTTTCAAAAATGAAATATATAATATATTGTTAAAGAGAGATAAAAGCAAAACTGGAATAGGAGGATTAAGGGAGAGAAGATGGGAGCACAAAGTAAAGGAAGGAATATGTGAAGGACAACTCAATAAAAGCAAGCTGAAAATTTTTTATTTAAACCTATTAGTATAGCAGCAGGTAAGAATTAACAAGGACCCACAGACCGGAAAACATGTGGAGTGTAAGGTTTTGGATCACTTATCCTTAAATGGAATGCCCTCCTAAAACCTTGCCCCTTATGGCTCAGTGATCTAGTGATCTATGCAGAAGTGGAAGAAAGATGACATTGCGAGATCCAGGGATGGTACGTGACACCAAAGGGCCAGTGACTTCTTGACAGAACAGGATTCATGCACATATGAACTCATAGACTAATGCAGCATGCTTAAATTTCCAAAGGTTCAAGCGAAACAAGATTGAGTACTGAAAGGGGAGGGCGGATATGTGTTCCTATATCTAACAAAGAAACTGTTTGGAATTGATTTCTAGTAGCGAGGCGAAATTCATTTTTCTCCAATGTAATGTCTGTCACTGGGTATGTAAATCAGACTCTAGGCACCATGCACCAGTATTGATTTTGGCCAATCCAAAATCAACACTGTGTTTTTATTGTGAGCTTTTATAAAATTTATTTTGTTTTATTTTAGTGTTTGTTTGCTTTTCCTTTTTTTTTTCCTAGAGAGAGAGAGAACATGAAGTTGCTTTGATAAGGTGGCAATGGAGATCAAGGAATATTTGACAGGAGAAGGGACATGATCAAAATGTATTGGACAAACAATTTTTAAATAAAAAATTTTTAACTAAAAAAGCAATGATGGTTCACACATTTAATCCCAGCACTTGGAAGGCAGAGGCAGGTAAATCTCTGTGAGTTCAAGGCCAGACTGTTCTACAGAGCAGGTTATAAAACAGACAAGGCTGTTACACAGAGAAACCCTGTCCGGAAAAAATCAAAACAAAAGAAAAGAAAGGAAAAAGAAACATTTAACTCTCTACTCTCTAAGCATTGGATACATATGTTCATGCTCTCTCTTTCTCTCTTATACACGCACACACATACATGTTCTTTCATCTTTGCTGAAGTGAATCACTGCAATTTTCATTGAGTGTTCATATACAGAAATTTCAGGCTTAGGTGTAAATTCAGCTTAAACCATAAAGTATCCTTTGTTCTTAGTAATCATATTCTCTGGAATTTCTCCTTGATTATTTCCTTAGGTATCTTCTTGATTAAGTCCTTCATCACAAAGTCCCCCATTCCCAGGTTCTATTCTAACCAAATGTTATCTGAAATTGTTTTTTAACATTCTTTTTAATCATGGAGAATTATCCTTAGTTAGTTAACACACAATAACATATGTGAACACACACATACACACAATTTATTTTGAAGATAATATGTTATTATTTCAAATTTTGGAACTACCCAGAATACATTTACTCCAGCATCCAGCATCTGGAATGGAATATTTGTGTGTATGTCCACTGGTTTATGGGAAACCTGTCACATGTTTTCATTCTTTTTGGGGAGAGTAAGAAGTTAACTTTCTCGGGGCCATGGCTTTGCTTAGTCAATCAACTTTTATGTTGCTTACTCTGTCTTTTCCTCTATCCCTAGATGAGTTCTAAATATCCAGAAGGTGGTTTATTATCCTCTAAAGGTTTTAAGGGTACCTTTAAGCTATTCGAGTAACTTTACCTGAGACAGCTTTCTGGCTCCACACCTCTTGTTAATTTGTGCAATCTGAAATAAACAGGTCTTCTTGTCAGCCACCCCTTTGAAAATTTCTTTTGTTATCTCTTAAACTCATTATAGGATTTCCTGCTTGCAAAATAATAACTGCTTCTATGTATAATATCTCTGTGGTCAAGTATTTCCCAGACCTTAAAATTGCTCTTCTTTACCACTGAGAACAGAGTTCTCCACTCAGGAGACAGACAGTGGCAGCTCTATGGACCTTCCAAGAAGAAGTCTGAATCACTGAGAAGTTCCATCAATCAATGCTGACAGAAAAGGGGAAATCTCATATTTTTAACAAGCATAACAGCAGTTACTGATATTTCAATGGGACTGACTAAGAATGAGGTATATTTTAGGAGTGCCTATTTGGATATCTTCAAAATGTTATGTTAAAGTTCTTAGAGAGATCAGGGATACAAATAATGCACATAAACATAGTAAGAGTAATATACAGCAAGTAGGTAGTCAGTGTCAGATTAAACGGAGAGAAACTCAAAGTGATTCTACTAAAATCAGGAACAAGACAAGGGTGTCCACTCTCTCATCTCAACATAGTACTAGAAGCTCTAGTTAGAGCAACAAGACAACAAAAGGAGATCAAAAGGGGTAGAAATTGTAAAGGAAGAAGTCAATCTTTGCTATTTGTAGATGATATGATAGTATATATAAGTGAACCCAAAAATTCTACGATGGGAATCTGACAACTGATATAGAAGATCAACTCCAAAAAACAAATAAAAAAAAAACAAAAAAACAAAAAAATAGCCCTCCTATATACAAATGCTAAAAGGGCTGAGGAAGAAATCAGAGAAACTTTACCATTTACAGTAGCCATAAATAACATAAAGTATCTTGGGTTAACCTTAACCAAAGTAGTGGAAAACCCATATGACAAGTACTTTAAGTTTTTGAAGAAAGAAATTGAAGAAGATATTAGAAATAGAAAAATCTCCCATGTTCTTAGATAGGTAGGATCAATATAATAAAAATGGTAATCCACCAAATAATTTACAGATTCAATGCAATCCCCATCACAATCCTACCACAAGGACCTTTGCTCAACTATGTTCATAGCAGCATTGTTTGTCATAGCCAGAACCTAAAGATGACCTAGATGCCCCTCAAATGAAGAAGGAATAAAGAGAATGTGGTACATTTACACATGGAGTACTACTCAGGGTAAAGAACAATGATATCTTCAAAATTGCTTACAAATGGATGGAACTAAAATAAAACCAACCAACCAAAAACCAAACAAAAATCTTGAGTAAGGTAACCCAGACCCATAAAGACAAACACAATATGTACTCACTCATAAGTGAATATTAGACATAAAGTAATAGACAACCAACCTACAGTCCACAACCCCAGAGAACCTAGGTAAAAGGAGAACCCTAAGAGAAACATACATGGATACCCCGGGAAGGGGAAATAGAGATCTCCTGAGAAAATTAGGAGCATAGGGGTGGGGGGAGAATGGAAGGCAGAATGGGACTAGGAGGTGAGAAGGGGAGGAGAGAGAACATGAGAGAATATGAAGCATGATTAATAATATCTCAGAGACAGATAATGGGGTACAAGCTGAATACCAGAAAAGCAAAGCAGCCAGCCACTGGCTCTTACCTCAGTTCGAAAATGGTTATCTTGCCTCCAGGAAACATCAGAATGAAACTGAGACTCTAAGCTGTCTCCTTTCATTGTATAATTCTCTCTAGTTCTGGGATTAAGGGCATGCATCATTACTGCCTGTTTCTATAGCAAACTAGTGTGGCTACTGTGATTAATGGTGTGTGACATTGCTACCTGGTCTGTAAGGCTAGCCAGTGTGACTGTTTTACTTTTCTGATACTCAGGAAAGCTTTATTTATTAAAATGCAAATGAAATGCCACTACAGGAATTGGATGGTAGAGAGGGGGAAGGAGAGATACGGAGAGCAAGAAAAGAGATATCTTGATTGAGGGAGCCATTATGGGCTAGCAAGAAATATGACATTAAGAAATTTTCCAGAAATCCATAAGGATGATGCAAGCTAAGACTCTAAGCAATAGTGGAGAGGGTTTCTGAACTGGTTTACCCCTGTAATTGAACTGATGACTACCTCAGTTGTCATCATAGAACCTTCATCCAGCAAACAAATGCAGAGATCCACAGCAAAGCTCTGGGTCTAACTTGTGAAGACCGGTTGAAGAGAGGGAGGAGCAATAATATGAGCAAAGAGTACAAGACCATGATGCAGATACCCACTGAAACAGATAACCTGAGCTAATGGGATCTCAACCACTCCAGACTAACAGCAGGGGAACCATAAATGGACCAAACTAGGCCCTATACATGTGGGTAACCATTGTGCGACTGGGAAGTCTGTGGGAATACTGGCAGTGGAACCAGGATCTACACCTACTGCTTGAACTGGCTTTTTGAAGTCCATTTTTCTTTGGAGGGATACCTTGATCAGCCTAGATATGGTGGGGAGGACCTTGGTACTGCCTCAAAGTAGTATGCTGGACTTTGTTTACTCCCCATGGGAAGCCTTACCCTCTCTGAGGAGTGAATGGGGGCAAGAGGAAAGGTAGAGGAAGTGGGAACATGGATTTGTGTGTAAAATGAGAAAAGATTGTCTTTAAAAATTAATTACTTAAAAAATTGAAGGAGCATTTGCTTTTTAAGTATTGCATAACATACCACGTTCCTTTATTCTCAGTGTGTAGAGAAAAAAAGTTGTGTTTCCAGTCATTTTTTAGCAAAAGGAGTCAAAAGCTGTCTAAATTATACTGATTGGGACCAAGTTGATTCCTTACTCTGAGAAGGAGTTCTTTAGGTGTAATATACCATATTGTATGTATTTTAATTGCTTTTTCCAAATAAGATTTCTGTTTATGTAAATGTTCTCAATATCATTAGTACATCAAATTTTTTAAGAGTGATTTTTTAAAAAAAAAAGATTATTGCAAAGCCCTTAAGAGAGTACATAACATTAAAAACCTTAAAATATGTTTTAAAAAACCCCAAAGTGTTATCAGTTTAATTTTACTGCACTCATTGATATGAATGTTTTAAAATGTCAGGTACAAATGATATGCATTAGGCATTTCCTTTTTAAAACAATTATTTATTTATTCATTCATTCACTCATTTTTGTGGGGGCGTGGGTGGGTGTGGGTGTGGTAGTGGTGGTGCTCTATAATTTTCCTTCGTTTATTTAAGAGTCAAGACCTGCTTCGAATTTTATAAAGACTTAACATTTTTCAGTAGCTCATGCTAAGCTAGTTTTTTTAAATTATTTTAGTTATTTAATTGCTAACTACTGACTGACTAATGGCTAATACAATTATTTTCTTCATTCAAATAGCTTGGAAATTGATGAGATATAATTTAACAAGACAAATATTTGTCTCCTATCATAATACCTTTGGCATTCATCACATTCAACTGGAAAGCTATAGAGGCCAGTCTCTACAATCAGCACAAGTGTACACTTTTAGGTTCTTATGCACAGAATCCTGCCAAAATATTTTGTCACAGTGCCAGTTGCATCCCATTAAGTCAATGGTCTGAGCTCACTGGACAAAAAAGAGAGCTTTCTAGAAGTGGGAGAGCCTGACTTTGCTTTTACAGCAAAGTGGGAGAGCCTGACTTTGCTTTCACAGACAAAGGGACAAAGACTGTAGGGAACTAAATATAAACCTATCACTTAATGTATTGGTATTCAAGTATTGGAAAGATCTCTAGGATATAATTTGGGTAGAAATTTACCCATGTTTGCAAATGAAGTAAGAATTCTGCATGATAATCTAATTTATGTTGGGATCAAGTGATAAGAACAAATTAGGACAATATATACATTCAGTACAAAACATGAAAATATTTTAAATCCAGATATATCTACTTATATGCATTTTAATATTATATTAAATTAGTATTCATACTTTTTAAATTAAATTTAGTTTTTAATTTTGTTTTATATTTCATACACAGTTCTCCCCCTACCCTTCATCCCACACCCCATCTCTCATCCAGTTCACCCCCTATCCAATTCTCCCAATATGTAAGGGCTCCCATGGGGAGCCAACCAAGACTGGCACATTAAATTGGAGCAGGACCGATAAATTCCCTTCCACTGCATTAAGGCTGAGCATGGCATCACACCATAAGGAATGGGCTCCAACAAGCTAGCTCATAACCAGGGATCCTGGTCCTACCTCCAGGGGCCACACAGATAATCCAAGCTTTATTACTGTCTGCCACATATTGAGGACCAAGTTCTGTCCTATGGAGGCTCTACAGCTATTGATCAAGCATTACTAAGTTTCCGTACAGTTTCTGTATAGATTTCTCCAGAGACAGCTGAATCATTTTCATGTTCACATGTACTTTTACTAACAGTATCTTCTTTTGAGATAGGGTTTGCTGACTGAGTTTTCTGTCCTGCCTAATTCCCATAATTGTTAAATCCCGAAGAAATCACACAGAGGTCTACATTATTTGCAAACTGATTGGCCCATTAGCTCAGGTTTCTTATTAACTCTTATAACTAATATTAGCCCATTATTCTTGTCTATGTTAGCCATGTGTCTTGGTGCCTTTTTTTGGTGAGGCAGTTATATCTTCCTTCTTCTGTGGCTGGATCAGGACTGCCGAAAGCTGAATCCTCTTCCCAGAATTCTCCTATTCTCATTGACCTGCCTCTACTTCCTGTCTGTTTGTCCTGCCTATACTTCCTGCCTGGCTACTGGCCAAAATAGCATTTATTTAAAATATAATTGACAGAATACAGACCATTGTCTCACACCAAGGGCCTGCTATGTAGCTCAGACTTTTCTCTAACTCACAATTCCACTTTTGATCCCTCCAGTTCTAACACTACAGTTATGTGTCAACACATCCACCATTTCAAATAACTTTTCTCATAACAATCATACTTGGCAATATTACAGACATGGAGGGATACAGATGTAGTGTTTCTAATTTATGTTATTTTGATTTTATATTGGTGTTTTATATACTTGACCTAACTTGGATTAACATACTTATTGTATCATGGTCTGTAATTTACTTACTTTCCTACCAAAAGTTGTGCCTTTAATGCTATTTTGAAGTAGTGAAATTACCTGATCGACCCATTTTAATACTATAAATAATGAAAAATGTTCTTTAGTCTTGGTTTTGGATCATATGAAGTTACTATTAGAGTTCCCAAATTTTTATTTTGATAGATTGGAGCTTAATCTATCAATTGCCATTCACATGTAGAGCATAAAGCTCTTGCATTGGTGTTGAAAATGTAGTATAAGATGCTACCATTTAAAAAATTAGATGACTGAGATAAAGATACTTTAATGGAAGTATTTTTTAAACCCTCACTTTTACCAATTGATAGTGCTTCCATATGTCAAATTTACACACTGAGGAAAGCAAATTAACAACTGCTCTTCTACAATCTTTCTGATTTGATTCATGTTCAACAGTATTGACAAGATGTTGTTTAATACTTTATGTTTCAAATTCTTTGATGTGTAATGGATAGATGGAATATCATATTGCTTTGGTGGTTATGAAAACTTTGATATTTCTTCTGAGTAAATGTTTTACTTCATGATATTTCTTGTGTTTGGTGAGAAAGATACAACTAAAAAGACCAGCAGCTACAGATGGCCTAGAATGATTGGCATGCACTCTATTAGAGCTGCACTCACCTACATTTAGTAATATATATATAATATATATAGTGTGCGTACATATGCTAATGCACAGGATTTGGTATTTATGAGTAAAGAAACTACCAACCTATATAGAGGATCAAATTAATGAACCTTAATTAAAGGCAATTATGAATGGGAAGAGTATTACATAATCAATAAGCTATTCCACTTAAGGATTATAGCAATAGATTATTTTTTGGAGAATTGTACAAGTATGGATTTCTCTGAAGATTCATTTTTGCATTTCCTTAATTGAGCTGCACAAAAATTTTTCCATGTGTTCTTGCGGTATAATGTAAGAACATTTTTAAAAGTCTTTCTTGACTAATATAATAAAATTTATCTTGTATATATACCAGCAAAAAAAAAGAACTGGAGTGTAAAATTGATACTGGTGAAGCAATATTTGTTATTTAATGCCTTCAATGTTATGCTGTTTTCTAAAGTGCAAACCAAAATATTTGGGAAATCTAAAGTTGCTATAATGTGCATGTATACATGGAATGGAATTAATGAGATAAAGGTAGAAGTCCTGTTTAGTCATTTCCAGGTAGTTGAAGGGGAAATTATTGCATTGAGACACTAATTCACCAGTGTCTCTAAGAGTAAGGATATTGCTTTGTTGTTAGAGTTGTTAGTGTCAAGACAGAGGTTCCTTGGTGGTTTCTTTCCTGCAATCCTTTTATTGATATATATGATTATATATAATTGGCTTTATGACATTTCTTTCTCTTTTTGACTTACTTTTTTCTACAAATGTAAACATAGAATTTTATTTTTAAAGAAAGGATGACTAAAGGAAATACAAACAATGATATAAACTTTAGGAAAAAGTATTTTGGAATAAAATAATATACTTTTGTAATATTTAGCTTTAAAATAAAATGTTTTCTTAGTTATTAAAAATTCTAAAACTATATTACATATGTATCATCTTTGCAATTTTCATAAAATAGTATCAAAGTAAATATAATAGCATCATAAATAATAACAACCACATATGAGAATATCTAGATTTATAGAAAAACAATTAGTAAATCTAAAATGAGACACAAAGTCTATGTATTTCCTGAAAGAATTAAAATATTTCAATGAGGAAGGCTGGAAAGGTTGCCTAATGATTAAGAGTATTTGATGCTCTTCCAGGGATTCAGAGTTTGGCCTGAGTACCCATGTTAGATGGCCCATAACCACATGTAACTCCAGTTTCAGAAAATCCAAAACCCTCTCTCAGCTTTTTTCAATATGCCCTCACAAGCAAATACTCACACATAGTCACAGACAAATATACACACAATTAAAAGTGAAAAAAATCCCTTAAAATACAACAATCAGAAATATAAATGGAACCAAATATGGTAATCAAGATGAAGCTGAAACTAAATGAAATAATAAACAGGTATTTGAATTTTCTAAAATATATCCATAAACAATGATAAAAAAGGGTTTCAATGTAAAAAAATAGAAAAGCAAACACTAATTGTGAGCCATAAACTTTAATGACTAAGCCATCTTTCCACCTCACATCTGAAAGCTCCATCCATGT
The DNA here is from genome assembly GCA_001685075.1 of Bramus lutescens. Lineage (NCBI taxonomy): Eukaryota > Metazoa > Chordata > Mammalia > Rodentia > Cricetidae > Bramus > Bramus lutescens. The sequence continues at coordinate 14,002 of LOEQ01009412.1, forward strand.
TAGCTAGCTTTCATAGTTCTGGAAGGTATTATGCATGCTACCAGAGGGTAAAATCAATCATTAATTATACCTAGCTTTGAACCCTGCAGGCCTGCTGCTGTAATAGTGGCACAGAAATCAAAAGACAAAGCAACCACTTCTTTTTGTTATTTCCTCAATATGTTTTCAACTTTTATTTTGTATTGATTTTTATTAAACTCTATATGTTTTTCTGCTCACCTCCCTGCCTCTTCCTTCCCTTTCAAACCTCCCCCAAAGTTCCCATGTTCCCAAAGTCCTCAGGAGATCTTGTCTTTTTCTAATTTGCATGTAGATTAGATCCATGTAGTCTCTCTTAGGGTCCTCATTGTTGTCTAAATTCTCTGGGACTGCAATCTGTGGGCTGTTTTTTTGTTGTTATTGTTTTGTTTTTCTTTGCTTTGCTTTATATTTAAAAACCACTTATGAGTGAGTACATGTGATAATTCTGTGTCTGGGTGACCTCACTTAAAATAATATTTTCTAGCTCCATCCATTTTCCTGCAAAATTCAAGATGTTATTTTTCCTGCTGTGTAGTACTCCATTGTGTAAATGTACCACATTTTCCTTATCCATTCTTCAGTCAAGAGGCATTTAAGTTGTTTCCAGGTTCTGGCTATGACAAACAATGCTGCTATAAATACAGTTGAGCACATTTCCTTGTGATATGATTGAGCATCCTTTGGATATATACCCCAAAGTGTTATTGCTGGGTCTTGAGGAAGGTTGTTTACTGATTTTCTGAGAAATTGCCACACTGACATCCTAAGGGCTGTTCTAGCTTGCATTCCAATTAGCAATGCGAGAGTGTTCTCTTTACCCAACAACCTCTCCAGCATAAATTGTCATTAGTGTTTTGATCTTGGCAATTCTTTTTTAAATTTATTATTATTATTATTATTATTATTATTATTATTATTATTAAAATTTNCGCCCCTCTATTTCCAGTCTAAAGAGCAGTCAGGGTTCCCTGCCCTGTGGGAAGACCAAGATCCTCCCCCCTCCATCGAGGTTTAGTAAGGTGAGCATCCAACCAGACTAGGCTCCACACAGCCAGTACATGAAGTAGAATCAAAATTCAGATTCATTGTCCTTGGCTTCTCAGTCAGTTCTCCTTGTCAGCCACGTTCAGAGAGTCTAGATTGATCACATGCTCCATCAGTCCCAGTCCAGCTGGCCTTGGTGAGTTCCCATTAGATCAGCACCATCGTCTCAGTAGGTGAGTGCACCCCTCGCCGTCCTGACTTCGTTGCTCATGATCTCCCTCCTTCTGCTCCTCATTTGGACCTTTGGAGCTCAGTTTAGTGCTCCAATATGAGTCTCTTTCTCTATCTCCATCCATCACCAGCTGAAGCGATTCTTACAAGTGTAAGATTTCCATCTCAGAGTTGTTTTGATTTTCACTTCTCTAATGAATGAAGGATGTTGAACATTTCCTTAAGTGTCTTTCAGCCATTTTACAGATTCTTCTGTTGAGAGTTCTCTGTTTAGGTTTGAACTACATTTTTATTAGATTATTTGTTCTTTGATGACCAATTTCTTGAGTTCTTAGTATATTTTGGAGATCAGACCTCTGTCTGACGTGGGGTTGTGAAGATCTTTTCCCATTCTTTAGGATATTGTTTTGTCTTGTTGAGAGAATATTTGTTTCATAGAAGCTTTTCAGTTTCAGAAGGTCCCATTTATTAATTGTTTCTCTCAGTGTCTGTGCTGCTAGGGTTATATTT
>LOEQ01009412.1:16398-41816 GCA_001685075.1 Bramus lutescens
TTTTTGCTTCTTTGTCAAAAATCAGGTGTTTGAAGGTGTGTGGATTAATATATGAGTCTTCAATTCAGTTCCATTGGTCCTCCTATCTGTTCTTATGCCAATACCAGGCTGTTTCAGTACTGTAGCTCTGTAGTAGAGTTTGAAGTCAGGTACTGTGATGCCTCCAGAAGTTCTTTTATTGTACAGGATTGTTTTGGCTATCCTGGGTTTTTTGCTTTTCCATATGAAGTACTGTTCTTTTGAGATCTATGAAAAATTTTGCTCGAATTTTCATGGTCATGGCATTGAATCCGTAGATTTTTGTTTGGTTAGATTGCCAATTTTACTATATTAATTCTATCTACACAAGAGAATGGGAGATCTTTCCAATCTCTGGTGTCTTCTTTAACTTCTTTCTTTAAAGGTTTATAGTTCTTGTCATACAAGTCTTCCACTTCTTTGTTTAGAGTTACTCCAAGATATTTTATGCTATTTGTGGCTATTGTGAAAGGTGATATTTCTCTGATTTCTTTTACAGCCCTTTTATTATCTGTGTACAGGAGGAATACTGATGTTTTGAGTTAATCTTGTACTCTGTTACGTTACTGAAAGTGTTCATCAGTTGTAGAAGTTCCTTGGTAGAATTTTTTGGGTCACTTAGGTAAACTATTAAATCACCAGCAAATAGTGAGAGTTTGACTTCTTCTTTTTCCTATTTGTATCCCATTGATCTTCTTTTGTTGTCTTACTGCTCTGGTTATGACCTTAAGAACTATATTGAGTAGATATGGAGAGAGTGAACAACCTTGTCTTGTTCCTGATTTCAGTGGATCGCTGGGAGTTTCTCTCCATTTAGTTTTATGTTGGCTGTTGACTTGCTGTATATTGCCTTTATTGTTTTTAGGTATGTTCCTTGTATCCTTGCTCTCTCCAAGACCTTTATCATGAAGGGATGTTGTACTTTGTTGAAGGCTTTTTCGGAATCTAATGAGATTATCATGTGGTTTTAATTTTTCAGTTTTTTTTATATGGTGGATTATGTTGACAGATATTTGTATGTTGAATCATCCCATCATCTCTGGGATGAAGCAAACTTATCATGGTGGATGATGGTTCTGATGTGTTTGTGGATTTGGTTTTCCAGTATTTTATTTAGTATTTTTGCATCAATGTTCATGAGTGAGATTGGTCTGTAATTCTCTTTCTTAGTAATNTTGATTTAATTTTGGTAAGTGATATTTATCCAGAAAGTTGTTTATTTCCTTTAAGTTTTCCGATTTTGGGGAGTACAAGTTTTCATAATATGACCTGATGATTCTCTGTATTTCCTCCATGTCTGTTGTTATTACTGACTTCTCATTCTAATTTTGTTAATTTGGATATTCTCTCTCTGCCTTTTGGTTTGTCTATTTTGTTGTTTTTCTCAAAGAACCAACTCTTTATCTCATTGATTCTTTGTATTGTTTTCTTTGTTTCTATTTCCTTGATTTCAGCTCTCAATTTGATTTTTCCTGCTGTCTAGTTCTCTTAGGTGAGTTTGCTTCTTTTTGTTCTAAAGTTTCCAAATCTTCTGTTAATTTAGTGTGGGACTTTTCCAGCTTCTTTATGTTGGCATTTAGTGCTATGAACTTTCCCCCTAACACTGCATTCATTGTGTCCCATAAATATGTTGCGTGGTCATTTTCATTTTAGAAAATCTTTAATTTCTCCTTTTATTTCTTCCTTGATCCATTGATGATTCAGTTGAACATTGGTTAATTTCCATGTGTTTGTGGGTTTTCTAGAATTAGCATTTCTGTTGACTTCTAGTTTAAACCATGGTGATCTGATTGATACATGGGGTTATTTTATTTTATTTGTTTATATTTTTTGAGGTTTATTTTGTTAACAAGTATGTGTTCAATTTTTGAGGAGGTTCCAATAGGTGCTGAGAAGAAGGTATATCCTTTTATGTTTGGATAGAATATTTTATAGATGTCTGTTAAGTCCATTTGAGTCCATAACATCTAATACGTCCCTTATTTCTCTGTTTATTTTTTGTCTGACTGACCTGTCCAGTAGTAAGAGTGGAGTGTTGAAGTCTCCCACTATTAGTTTGTGGGGTTTAATGTATGACTTAAGCTTTAGAAGTGTTTCTTTTACATATAAGGCTGACCTTGTATTTGGGGCATAAATGTTCAGTATTGAGATTTCTTCTTGATTCATTTTCCCTGTGACTAATATGAAATGCACTTCTTTGTCTCTTTTGAATGACTTTATTTTGAAGTCTGTTTTGTTATATATTAGGATAGCTACACCCACTCATTTCTTACGTCCATTTGACTGGAATATTTTTTCCCAACCCTTTATTCTGAGACGATATCTGTCTTTGAGGTTGAGGTGTGTTTCTTCTATGCAAAAGAAGGATAGATTCTGTTTTTTTATCCAATCTGTTAGCCTGTGCCTTTTTATAGGTGAGTTGAGTCCATTTATATTAAGTGATAATAATGACCAGTGATTGCTATCTTCTGATAATTTAGATTTCATTGTTGGTAATGTCAATTTTTGTGTTTTTCCTTTCTTTGGGATTTGCTGTTATGAGACCATCAATTGTCTGTGTTTTTCTTGATTTAGCCAACTTCCTTGGGTTGGAGTTTTTCTTTTTTTGTGAAGGGCTGGGTTTGCTGCTAGGTATTGATTAAATCTGGTTTTGTCTTGGAATATCTTGTTTTGTCCTTCTATGGTCACCTAAAGTTTTGCTGGGTATAGTAATCTTGGCTGGCATCTATGGTCCCTTAATAATGCATGACCATGAGCTTCTGGCTTGCATATCTTTCTTTAGGTCGGGAAAGTTTTCTTCTATGACTTTGTTAAATATATTTTCTGTGCTTTTGAGTTGAATTTCTTCTCCTTGTTCTATACCTATTATTCTTAGGTTTGACCTTTTCATAGTGTCCCATATTTCTTGGATATTTTGAGTTAAGCTTTCATTCGATTCAATTAATTAATCAATAGAACTGATAATTCCATTTTGTCTATTGTATCTTCAGTACTTGATATTTTCTCTTCCATCTCTTTTATTCTGCTCTTCATGCTTCATTTGTGGTTCCTGATCATTTTCTCATTATTCCTGCTTCTATAATTCCCTTGGCTTGTGTTTTCTTTATTGTCTCTATTTCAGTTTTCAAGTCTTCAATAGTTTTTTTTTGTCTTTTCTTCCATTTTTTTATTTTTGGGGGGAATTTCTCATTTTCTCTTTAAGAGTTTCAAACATTTTCCTGAAGTTATTTTTTAGGTCATTATCTTCTGCTTCAACTATATTTGGTCATTCAAGTTTTCCTCTTGTAGTATCTTTATGATTTATTGGTGTCATGTTGCTCTTTGTGGTGTTGCATGTGTTCTTATATTTTCTACTCGTCTTTTTCTCTAATAGGTATTATTGAGGCTGTTGATTAATCTTCTAGGTGCCAGTGAATCCCAGGCTCAGATGCTTGTTCCTTGTGGTATAGTCAGTGCCATGGTTCTAGATATCCCTTGGTCACTCCATATTACTGGAGGTCACTCAGCACTCCTGGACTTTTCTCCACTCCCTTGAAGTTTGTTGTCTCAGGTCTGCTCTAGCCTAGGTTACCAGATTTGACCTGGTTCTGTAAATCCTGGTCTGTATCTGCTCCTGCCGAAGTCCCTGACTTGGATTTAGTTCTGCAAATGTCTCTGGCTCTGGTCTACTTCCTTGGAGTTCCCAGGCTTGGGTGTGCCCAGACCCTTAGAGGACTTGGCTCAAGCTTTCTCCCTCAGAGAGGTCCCAGACTCACATTCAGACCCACAGATGTTTCTGCCTCCTGTCTATTTCCTTTGATGTCCCAGACCAATGTCAAGACCCACAGAGATCCTGGCTGAGGCCCACTCCCTTGAGGTCCAAGACTCATACCTAGACCCTCAGAGATCTCTGGTTTCTGCCTAGTCTTTCGGAGGTCCCAAATTCATACCCAGACCTGCAGATGATCTGGCTCAGGCCTAGATCTTAGGAGGTCCTAGACTCAAACCCAGACCCACAATGGATCTCACTTAGGTCTACTCCCTTGAAGATCCCAGATTCATGTCTGGACCCTCAGTGGTCTCTGGCTGTGTCTCACTTGCTCAGTGGTTGCTCCCCTGTGTTGTGGTGGAGTGTGCTGTCTCAGGTCTGCTCTGGCCCAAATAGCTGGCTCAGTCTTGGTCCTACAATGTCCCTGGACTTGATCTGCTCCCAATCCCATGGAGCATGCTTTCTCAGACCCACAGTGGTCTAGGTAGAACTACTGTGTACTTTGTTACCTCAAGCCTATTCTAGCCCAAGGTGGAGTCCATTGCCTCAGGCCTATTTTGGCCTAGATTACCAGCTTTGACCTCTTTCTGTAAATCCTGGTCTAGATCTGCTCCTGCAGAGGTCCCTGGCTTGGATTTGGTCCTGCAAAAGTGTCTGTCCTTATCTTACATTTTATACTGATTTTTAAACTGATAATAGTTTTCTTCCCAGAAATGCTACCTGATCTTTCCATCTCTTTGGTAAGAAGCAACACTCTTGTTATAAAACAAAGAGGCATCTAAATAATAATAAAATAAAGTGAGATAAAGCAATGACAACAAACCATAATACTGCAAACAAATAGAAGAAAAGAGTGAAAAGAAAAAGCACAAGGAACACATATAGACACAGACACAGACACACACACACACACACACTCATATGAACAAGAAAGCCATAATAATACAAAGCTGGAAACCAAATTGATACACAAAAGACCTGAAAGTGTTTAAAAGTCCTGACATTCTATACATGTAAGCATATATTTCCATAATACCTTTTCATCCTCTCCTGTGCCTCTACACTCTTTAATAGTGTACTGTCCCTTCCGAAGCACGTGACTTTACATTCATTTTTCTGCATTCCACTGCTCAGTGAATTTCATTGGGATTGTTTACAGAAACTTTGGTTGTGGTTAGTTGAAAGAAGCAGAAGCACAGGCACTATATAAGGGAGAATCCTCACCATTACATTATCAGTGCATAAATACTGGGGAATATGTGGACCAATGAAAGCTTCCTGTTCTGTGAAAGGAAGTCATAGGCCCTTCCTCCTGTACATAACTATAGCCCATGTGACTTTAAGAGTGCAAAGACCACCTCCTGCCCTGTAGTCAGCCTTCTCAATTTCCTCCTCAAAACACATCTCTCTCTAACTTTTACATCTTCTTGCCCCTTCTTACAAATCACTACTTGAGCCTTTGAGAGTATGGGGAAGGATAATATATTGTTCTTTTCGCTAAGGACAGGATGTGCTTATCAAATTGTCTCCTCAGTGGCCATGGTGATACTCATAAAGTAATATTGTTGTCCATTTCTTCCAGAGAAGATCTTTTGGCAGTTGCCAGTGTTAGTTGCAAACACCCTTAACTAGTCAAATTGGGTGGTAAATGTCTAGGAAATATTTATTTTAAATTAGCACAATATATTTAATTTGCTTATTTTTCTTTTCTTAGTGATATGAAAAGAATTGTTTTAAGCTAGAGTCATATAGAGGAGCCTATATGTCCCAGTGAGGAAATTTTAAAAACGCATTACCATAAGAGGGGAAGAAATACATGGTCTTATTATTATGTGTACATGTGAACACATATACATATGTATGTATTATACACATAAAATATAATCAGATATTTCTCCATCATTTGATACTTTACTCTCAACATTGAATACATAATACACTAACTGCTTTACCTATGTTGTAAGAAAGCTGAAATAATTCTGTGATTTGGAGAAAAATAATTCTGATATGGAGGAAAAGGTTGCTAGATTTTTGTTTCATTCTGATTTGATTGTATTTTTAATGGAATGTTTTCTAAAGAGAAAGAAAAAATGTGTGAAAGTAGAGTGGATAGAAAGGTAGGGAGGATGTGGCAAGAGATGAATGAGGGAAACCGTAGTCAGATATTTAAAAATTTCCAATTTTAAAAGAAAATGAAGTTTAATAAATCAAAAAGAAAATAAATTTTAAGGTTGTAATTCTAAAAGTTTCTCAGAAATTACCATCACTTATATAGTAAGTCACTTATTTTTCTCTGGGATAAGCATATATAATATTTTTAAATAAAACAGGTAAAATAAAATATATATTTTCCATCTTAGTTTTCTTATTTAATGCATTGTAAAATTTAATTCAAGAATACACATGCAGAATGCTAATGACATTTCTAAGATTATGTATTTTAACTGAAGATATGTTTTCTGCTATTTATCCCCATAATCCTATAATGAATTGAAAATATGTATGGTGTGATTGGATGATCAATGTAGTAAATGCAGTGTTTTGCTTTATAGTTCTTCCTACATCTGATGGAAACTCATACACATACACACACATACACACACCACATACACATTTACTCACTTACACAATCACACAGTAGAACACATTTTCTCTTCTCTTCTCTTCTCTTCTCTTCTCTTCTCTTCTCTTCTCTTCTCTTCTCTTCTCTCTCTTTTTTTCTCCCTCTCTTTCTCACATGCACAAACACACACACAGACACACACACAGACACACACACACAGACACACACACAAGTCATTCCTTCCTTAACTTAGATTCTGAAGATATTGGTGACTGATGGCTCTTAAGTATTCTCTCTGTTGAAGCATTTATTTTTAATGAATAAAAAAAATTTACCCAAAGTCTAGTATCATCCAATAATATCTTATATGAGTCTTGTAAACAGACTACCATGTGTTTAACAGAGAATAAGGAAGCATCTCAACTACACACTTGCCGAACTGATCCATTAGCATGTTTTACTTGCATAGAATTTACTCTCAACCTCTGTCTGCCTCACATTTCCCAATTCCTCTATAAATATTGGCTAGAAAATATTCCTTAATAAACTTTTATAAATATATTTGATAGAGTTTGTGTTCTTGGGAACTAATTTACAGTAATAAATATGAAATTACTAATATTATAGAGAAATTTACTTTTGTTTTGAGATAGATTCTTTAGAGTCGTTAGCTACTAAAAGATAGAATAAACACTTACCAAAATAATTTTATGGTCTATTACTTGCTTTATGTTTTTTCTCCTTTTCTGATTATTATAACTACTGTCATCAAGAATAAATGTAATACAACTATTTTCAAGGTATATCATTAGGCATTTTTACTTTCATATTTCTTGGATGTTCAAAATAATCTTTGATGGAGGTGTTGGTGGAATAAAAATCTTCTTTTTATAAATAAGAAAATTAAAAAAAAACCTCTCTGTGACCATTCAGAATGTTTCTTATTCCAGTTCAGTTTTATATTAAATTTTAAGCTCCCTGAAGGCAGGATTGGAGCCCAATCTTTTGTGAATAGAACTATTACCCACCATGTACCTGACAGATGAAATGATTACCTAGTTTACTCTAGTATAATAAAACCTCAGAAGTCAGAAATTGAAATTAAGTTATGTAGAATCTAGGGAACATGGAACAATTAGCCTACCCTCACTCCAAGTTCTTAAGGAATGTCCTGCATGGACAATACCCCTAAAATTCCCCCTGAGTCTATTCGTGCCTTCTCTAAACTACCTGCAAAGTCATTCAAGAACTTTATGGTTAATTCCAGTCATCCAATAGCTGACTCTATCCTAAATTCAAGGTTATTTTATCGACACAGTGGAATGCATGGATGGACAATTCTTCTGCAATATTTTTCCCTTTGGACTAAATAAAATTCAGAGAAATTTCTCTTTTAGGTGTTCTTTCCCAAAGAGTTCAAAGTTTTGTATCTAATTTACCTCCTACCATGATTTGGGAAAACTGCAACTGTAGCTATATAGTCATCAGTGCAAGCAAGGACCTGAAAAGGACATAATACCTGGGTAAACAGGAAGTGCTTACCAAGGAACTTCCAAAATTAATAGAAATGACAGAAACAGCTGGCTGCCTAAACAGTCATACAAAGTTTATGTGTAATATCAGGGTATCCATCTTCAGCCTACAGACCTAGTAAGCTGACAAATACTTTAAGAAGCATGGAATTTTGAAGTACTCCTCTACCCTGTCTTGGCAAAGTTTGATAGGCACCTTTTTGCATTCTGATGATCCAGTTTGAAAAGTATACTGTCAGCATCTAAGGCAATGACAGTTTTTTATTATCCAAATAGCTATCTGTTACCATAAAGAAAACCAACTCCATATGGAGTTTCTTTGATACCTATCATCCTCTTTTGAAGCAAATTGGTGCTGTCAGAAGCAGGCATGTCTCATTGCCACGAAAATCTTTAGGCTATTAAGCATATGAAGTATCATATTCTGAAGGTCCTTGAGGTATTTGAAAAAATCTTTCTATCTAAATATACCTGTGTACAACCTTGAAAACATACTTAAAATGACTATAAGTTTGACTATTATAGATGAGTATTAATCTATATTTCATAATTATCCATTACATTTTAAATGAGCTGCATAAACATAATATACCCAAATAAGAGTAGGAGCATATATAATGTATTAACAAAATTAACCTCAAATTTGCATCAATTTATAAAATACATGCAAATGTAAAATATTTAGAGATTAATATATTTTTTAGATTCATGTAGGTCCAATAATCTACCGTTCTACATATCATGCCTCCTCTTTTTCCTTCAGAAAGAGACCTTTGAATTTAACTCTCTTTAGCTTTTTTTCTGACTATGGCCAATAAAAACTTGTAACTAACCACCATAAACAACGACAAACATCCATAATCCATTAAATAATCAAAACCTACGCAACCCATCTCTTGGGAATGTGGGTGTCAATTTTTAGACTGTCTGTGGGCTCTGGTATCCTTGGGGGGAATCCTGGGAAAATCAGGATAATTGTTAGGTCGTGGGTGAAACAGTTTGGGAGGCTGAACCATCTCAGCCAGAAGCCTTGAAGCTGTATTGGATGTAGAATTCTGAGGAGACTATAACAGAATCATTGTGAGATGCTGGATCACCTGGGCCATGTGTTTTCATTGGTATCTAGATAAACTTCTAAAGGTAACATACATGTCTATATTAACACAAGCATAGACTGTGTGTTGTACACGTCAGGCAAAACTATTTTTCTTTTGTTTTATATTTGAGCAAGTAAAATACATGTTAAATAATTTGTAGTTTTTCTATGTTTATTTCTTTATAACTGTAGACAGGATTTTTAGGGTATCTGCCTGATCAAACATGATCCATGTTACTTGACAAGAGTCCATAGCCTCTCATTTCCTATAGAAATCAGAATAAAACCTTTCCCACAAAGTAACATACCTTTGACTTCCATTTTGCAGTCAAGACATTTATAAAATATATGAGTTAGTTTAATATAGCAATTTTAATAATCCAATGTGACTTAGCAGCTGTTGTTCCATCATTAGAAATCAGAAAATCTAAAGACAACAAAATAACAATAAAGATACAGAATCTATAGTTCCCATATTTATATGTTTTCTTATTATTTCTTTTTGTTTTTATTTTATTTTACTCCTTTTTAAAGAACTTTGTTATTATTAAACTGTTTTTAAATCTATGATGGTATTTACTTTTTCTCTTGTCTCTTCCAAGCTTATTTATAGTTTTAAACACACTGCAACCTGCTTAGAGGGGTTTTTCTTTTTTTGTTTTTATTTGGACCTTTCTGTCTTTTGTGAGCATCTGAATTGTGCTTTGATTGCATGAGATGAACCTTAAACTGCTATGTCAGCCGCCACTGCTCAGCTCAGTGAGAGGAGCTAGTAGTACATGGCACTTGTCAGCTGACTCCATCCCACAGGCAGCTTCCATGAAACACATCCCTGTAATGCTGCTGGCATGAGAGGCAAAAGACTAGGAAGCTGCATTTGGCTCTGTTTTTGTGTGTTTAGAACTCTTTTTTTTTTAGGTTTTCTCAAATATGTAGGTGCTGGACATTTGTTTGGGGACCATTTGTAGGCAGTTATCTGTCCCCCCAGCTAGTTACCAAATAACCACACAGAGACAGTAGTAATTATAAATGCCCTAATGATAGCTTAGTTTTGTCTTCTGAAGCTCTTACAACTTGAATTAACCAGTTTCTATTAATCTAAATGCTGCTGTGACTCATTTAATTTATGCACATACTTCCCATCCTAATCACGATACATCTCATGTCGATTTGCTTGAGACTCCATGCTTCTCCCCACCATTTTCTCTGCCCCCCAAAATCCTGCCTAGTCATCAGCTAATCAGCATTTTATTAAAAATGATAGCAACTTGTCTTCACAGTGTACAGAAAGATTATTCCACAGCACAACCTTATGCAGCTCCTGTGTCAGAAGTGTTCAATAAAGTACATCACATTTGTAAATGGTTGCTTCAAGACTTTGACCACAATATTATTCACTCCTTTGTTGTTATGTCCACTGTAAACTCTACTATGGTGGTGAATATAACAGAATTTTTGAAAATTCTGAGGTGTCAAGAGCAACACACTCCAAGCAAATGGAAATAAATGACTTAGCTATCTATTTTGTATAAAAATTAAGAGAGAGATTTAATTTTGTTTCATTTTTTGTGATAGAGCCACTGTAGATGTTGTTACTAAACAATACATTAAAAGATGGGCATTAAGGAGTCTGTGGGATTCAGTTGTTGAACCATGTATTTTTATTAAAATTGTATATTTGATGTCATAAAGTATCCAAGAAGGACTAAAATGATGAAATCAAGAAAATAATATTAATTTACCTAACTGTGCTATTAAAGCAATATCAGCCAGGCTTCCATCCATCTTTTTTTACTTTCATAGACAATGCATGTAGAAACAGAAATAAAAAATACAAATCACCACAGATATATGGTGTAGGAGGTTCTTCTGTTTGTGTGTTGCTTTCATTGGCTGAATAAAGAGACTGCCTTGGCCTTTTGATAGGGCAGCCCTTAGGTGGGCAGAGTAGACAGAATAGAATGCTGGGAAGAAGGGAAGTGTGGCAAATGCTATGCTTCTCCTGCTCAAGACAGATGCTGGTTAGACTCATGCTGGTAAGCCACAACCTTGTGGTGAACACTGCTTAATAGAAATGGATTAGATAAAGATGTGAGAGTTAGCCAATAAGAAGCTAGAGATAATGGACCAGGCAGTGTTTGAATGAATATAGTTTCTGTATAATTATTTCAAGTGTAAGCTAGCTGGGTGGCTGGGATGAAAAGCAGGCCCTCTCACTCTACAGATATAAGAGATAATGGATATGTTATTCATATTAACTTAAACTTTCAAAATTGTGCACACATACCAAAACCTTCTATTATACTCTATACATGTATGCATTTATGATTTGCCTTTAAAATAAATCTAGTAAGTAAGAAAAGATGTATTAGTGGCATTATCACTCTTAATTTTCAAGGGTCTCCTTCCTTGGGAACAACTTTTCTCACTGTACTAAGGAATAGAACCCATAAGCCTAGCATGTGACTTCATTTGGACACAGGAATTAAAGACAGAGTTGACTGACACTCCTCTGATGACAGAGTTAATGTGTTAGTAGGCATCTGAGGTCATGCCACAAAGAGGGAGAGAAGACATGCCTCAATTTTATAAGGAAGTCCAAGGCCATAGTACTAGGGAAGAGCTATGAAAAAAAAAGAAAGAGAAAAGAGACTAGGAAACTCCTAAATAATTAAGATAAATATTGCTGCTTTTAGTTCCTTCAAAGAAATGAGATATTTTATTAGTCTTAAGGTGGATCATAATTACATATTATTTCAGATATACTTGGTAGCTTGGAAGAGATTAAAGAGGTCAGTATGCAAGACCATGGTACAAAATAAAAATGTCAGGTCAATGACAACTTTGAGACAAAATCTTAAGGAATAGGTCTTTGCATTTAGTTCCTTTTTACAACCAGGAATGGATGAGCAAAAGCACTCATTCAGGAACACTTGAACCACAGGAGAATACATGGGGATTCATTTCTGTGATAATGACCTTGGCGCCTCAACTGAAATGACAATATAGTGACAGCAGATGTGAGAACATTAGCAGAGTTCTTGGCATGTGATATACACTGAATAACACTAAATATTAAATAAGTAAGTTTATTTCTAAATGTCAGTCAGATGCCTAGCATTGCCAGGCAAGTGGATATGTGCCATGGTGGTGCTAGGAAGTGTTTAACTAGATGGTGTGCTTTGCCAGTAGATAGCAAGCATGGGTCTGCAGAAGCATAACGAAAAGAGGACACAATACAGTTTTCAGGCATTAAGACAGATGATGCTGCTCTAATTGAAGGGGAAGAATGGAGTTTGTAGATGACAGTCACACTTTGTTTTGGCATGACTTAATGTGGAAGCAGTGAAAGCTCTTATGCAACAGAGTGATGACAGCTGGATAAGTAATTTGGGATATGGGCATATATAAGATTTGCAGATTTGATTTTCAATGAGTACTTAACCCTACTCTACCTCATTTACATGTCAAGTTCCCGGAAATTGTGCTGGCTCCATCTGCACATGTGCCATCACACCACAATCCCCATAGTTCTGCTTTATTCTTTCCATCTGTTTCTCATGGATTTTCTGTTATTCTTCACAGAGATGACACATCCTCTTTGTTTTATTCCAGCAAACAATAGCACATATAATTTCTGTTTCTACCTCAACATGTTTTATAAATCATAGCACTGTGGGCTTTAGAGGAGTGTGATTGACAGCTTCTAGTCTTTGCCACCTCCAAAGAAAGACTAAATGAAGGACATTTTGATTCCATGCAGATCTCTAATACTCTTGAGAGTTGGAAGATGGTATGTAATTTGGCCTGCTTTTGAAATTTAAGTTGCATCTAAAAATCTAGACACACCATGTTCTAAAATTTCCTCTGTTCTTCCACTATCCTTTCAGGCTTGCAATGACTTTTGTTCTTTCAAGTAATTAAAGATCTAGGTTACTATTTAGGTACAAGAAATCATGAATCTAAGAATTACTTTAACTCTCTGGGTACATTGTTAAATGAGTATGTCCATAAGTAAGTTGTGGTATTTTGTACTTATCCAATACAAAAAATAAAAAAAGTCTGTATCTTCAGATTAAAGTATAGAATTCAAATTTATACCAACTAAACTGTTTTCAAAATGCCTTTGTTCAGTAAACTGACCATTCAATTTCGTTGAAGTTTTATATTTCATGGAGCATTCTAGTGTGTTGTTGAGAGCTTCAGGTCTGTATGCAAATGTTTAAAGGCCACCTCCCTCTACACAGGATTTTGTAAGACTTTTCTTTTCTTTTTCTTTCCCAGTCTACATACCGGAATCGAACCATGAGCCAAAGTCTCAGCACAAGGGACAGAAAAGCAATGCATACTCCCACCGAGGACCGTTTTAGATACTCCACTGCTGACCAGACTACAAGTCCCTACAAGAACATCTGCCAACTCCCAGGTCTACGTCTAAGCAATTTCATGAAGGACAAGGAACTCGGAGGTGTTATGAAACAGTCAAGGGGTACTTACGAAGCCATTACCTCAGAAGTGCCCCAGAACTCAAGGACCACTGTGGGACCAAGTTTACTGAAGCCAGCAACGAAGACAGAAGGGCTCTCCATGTTCTCAGAGAAACCAAAGGACCCTGGAGCTCTGTCGCAACAGCACTCGACCTTCACAGGCAGGTTTGGACAGCCACCAAGAGGACCTATCTCCTTACACACATACAGCAGAAAGAATGTTTTTCTCCATCACAATTTACATACTGCAGAGTTGCAGACTCTGGGCCAGCAGGATGGGTAGTTAGAACCTTGCCCTATGAACAATAGAGATGGCTACTGTTCCATGTGCCATGTAAGAGTGGTCATGTCCATTTTGCTAGTTTTACTTTTAGGTGTAAGCCAAAGTCTGATGGGCTTTTTTACTTTATTTCTAAGGATGAGGATTTGAGTATATTGACTGACTAGGTTGAATTGTGCAGAAGACTTTGCTCTCTACCGAAATGTACATGTATAATGAGTGGAATCATCTTGGTGACTTAGGTAGTCTATAAGTTATTTGTATTTTTCCTGTATCACTTGCTATTATGCATTGAGATTTCAGAAGGTAATGTCAGATAGCTCTATGTTTATGGTGTTACTATAAAATAGGTTAGAGGAATGAGTTTAGGAAGGAACTGTACAGTTTTAGATTAAATAGTTGCTGGAAAGAGCAGAATAATCTTTCAAGCTTATACTAGAAGGCGTGTTTATTAGTGGAATGAAGCTTGTGTGCATGTAACGTGAGATGCCTTCATCTCTCTATTACATACATTCAAGCTTTTGGAGCTATTGGTAGGGAAGGACCGTTTTTGTTTATAAAATGTTTCATTAGATTAATTAGCAAAGGATAGAGAGCCACAACTCTGCTCTTTACAAGATTTTTTATTTTAATTTCTAGGGATATAAAAAGGATCAGAGAATGAAGCAACAGAATCAACTGAACTTTGCCAAATGGCACAGTTTGTGGGTATTGTCATGGATAAATGAGAACATTTTTTCTTTAAATATCAAAGATTTAGTATTCTAAAAATTATATATTCTTTTACTTCACTTTCTTTGTATTCTCAAAATATTTATTTATTTTTATATACATCTAGGTTTACTTTATACTCATTAACTGATGATGTTTTAATTAAGAAACAGAAAGACCAGTTTTTGTTTTGTTTTGTTTTATTGTTTTGGATTGTTTTGTAATCTAAATACAAAATTCTGGTTATGCACTCTACTAGATTTGCAACCTAAAGTAAGTAAAATGTGTGAACTTTGGCAATTTGATCTGCAGAATCAATCTCTAACTAAAACACTTCAATCTCCTTTGGTGGCAAACAGTAGTCTTTGACATGCAAGGCCTAATATTTTGCATACTTAAGTGCATAGGCGATAGATTAAAAGAGCTAACTAGCAACATCATGCTCATTTAATAATAGAAGAGTAACAAATGTCAGTTGCCTTAGAGAAAGATCAGGGTTAATAATTATTCACATTCAGGATTGTGGGTGTATTGTAGCTATCAAAACACTGCATGTCCTATTTCTCATGCCTTTTCTAGCAGACAGACTCCATCAGCATGCATGAATGAGATGAACACAGGGAAAAGGGCACTGCAGCCACTAGTATGCCATCTGACTAAGCTGCTAAAATTAAAGCCACACCTAATATGCATTGCCTAATATAAAAAGTATATGAACTCTATCATTTGGCAGAGCACCATGAGATGCCCGTCCCAGCTTTAACTACTGCAGTTAGACTATACCGCACTTATTTTATTTTCCTGATAAAGACGTATATCACTCAAGCTTTCTTTGGTGTTTGTTTCGTGTGTGTTTATAATTCTGTTAAACTGACACTGGAGCTAGATCCCTAACACTTCCAGGATCTACTAGAAATCGCAAAAGTCATGTGGATATGCATTGTGAGCTGGACAATATTTGTAAAATGATCTGAAAAAATGATTAGTTTTAGAATTCAACTTGATTTCTACTGAAAATTGGCTTCTATTCTTAGAATATTTTAAAACTGTAAATACTCAAGCATGAAAACAAAACAAGTTTGGATTTTTTCCCTCCAGGATGTGGAAGAATATGCAAGGAAACAAGTAATGCTTTTTAAGTTGCATTTTGAAGTTTATAGTTATGTTTTCTTGGAAGATAGCTTTTGAATTATTCTTTGTAAGAAATAATCTATTTAAAAAATCCTGTCATTTAATAGACATTTTAATAGATGTTTTAAACAGTAGTATTTTCTTGACAAACCTTTTTTAAACTGAAGCATTCAAAAAAAAAAAGAAAACAAATAAACAAACAGAAAACCCTGGACTAACCTGTTCAATTTTAAAAGGAAGGGTATTTTTGGAATGATCACCTTGAGACTGTTTTTTATCAGTATTTTCATCATGGTTCTGGTTTCATTTGTAATACCCGCTGTGACTCAGGCCTGAAGAAGTTGTAAGCAGACTATGTTAATGCAGGTCCTTAACACAGTAACAAAGGCCTGGGGTTCTTTTGAAAGTCCCCCTGTGTGGCTATCCTAAGCCCTAACAACCTTGTGTGGGCATTCTTTCAGTGGATTGATTTCTTTGTACAAAAATCTCTAGTTTTCTAAGACTGTTCCACATATTGAATGGTTTTATACATTTCTCCAAGGCGATACATATCCAAAGACATGATGCCAGGGATAAAGTGCTTGTTTTGATGATGAAGCAATGGTCTCCTCCTTTCTCTTCTTTGCATGTATTCGTGTAGCTAAGCTTGAAAAACCATGTAACATTTCTGCTGCAGCTCTTCTCAACACGGGGTGTGGAAGAGTCATTCCTTGAAGGAGAACTGCGTCTACCTGAAATAAATGATTCCCCCTTTTGTAATAACTGGGATACGAAGCTTTCTTTCTATAAAGTCTGTTACTGCTTTTCTATGGTTTTTATATGCTAAGACTTACCACAGTACCATCCATCAATTCCTGGATAATCTTTGACTCTCTGGAGCACCCTCATCCTTGTCGAAATTATGCAAAGAGGCAGTTGCTCCCATAGTAAAACAGTCAACAGATATTAGCAATGTGGCTGGGCTGAAGGCTTTTTGTTAATTATTGACTTACTTGTATACAAAAAATAGAATAATAGTTAATATGAAATAATATCAGGAAACGGCATGCACAAAGTCACTTAATGTAATGTGTTTACAGAGATTGTCATGAATAATCTGGGTATCTCTCCTGCTTATTTATGCTTACATATTCTGAAACTTAACCTCAGGCACCTGTCACTACTCTCAAGGAAAATTTCACAATTTGTGTTTTCTTTTTTATATATTTTAATAGATAAACTATTACATACTCCCTACTTCCAAAAGAATCAACACACTTTCCCCCACAATAACATACTTACAGATGATATTATAAAAATAATTGGTCACTTTCCACTGACTTTCCTAATAATTTAGCAAATAAAACAGCAAGGACAATTTACTAACTCATGAGTCTTATTTTCTACTTTATTTATTGTTATAGTATCAGTTTCCTTATCAATATAGTTATCTACAGAAATACCTGCTCAAGAGTACCAAGTAGCCTACATTGACTTTGTTTAATAATTAATGGCTTCTAGTGCCATCTTTATCTACCCACAATAGGTACCTCTAAACAAAAATTTAATTTACACTTCTATTATCTTACCTAATATAATATATCTTTATACATTTCTCATAAATATTTAGTATGGTTGACCCTTTATTTTTACTCATTTCCTTGCCACTCATGTATACTTAAATTTTTCCATGCCCAGACACATTACTTTCTTCTTTAAAAATACTATTATCTAGCCCATTTTTATAGTAGAAATATATAATTTCTTGAATTTTCTCTCTCTCTTTCTCTCTCAATACAAACACAGACTTAACAAGCTCACACACACAAAAACAGACACAGATTAAATTTAGACTTTTCTAAAATGGTTCTAAAATACTTCAAGACACATTGCATGACCTATATTCATACAGGAAAATTGAAAGTAGCCTCAGATTGTTCTGTTAGAATATACCAACACCTAACAAGCAATTTTTAAGTTTCTATATGATCTTAAAATTTCAGCATAAGTGGTGTTTTTCGGCTCTGTTCTTTTAGACAATGAGATTTTAAAAATCTGAAATGAAGCAATCAGGTGTACTTCATAATTACCTAGAATGACTAGACATTTGTCAATCTATTTTCTCAGCCACAGAAAGACTCCTTTTGACTGTGAGCACCAAGCTCTATAAAGAATAGGATCAATCATTTTCTTTTTTTTTATAAACTCATACTATGTGTTCTGATCATGCTTTTTACTCCTCTAATCTCTACCCATGTTCCACTCACTCAATTTCATGAATTCTTTCTCTCTCTACTTAGGAAATAAACAGGCAAAAAGAAAAAAAAGACTACCACCAACAACGAAATTAAAGATAATTATGAAAAAGCACAACCTACACAGACACAAGTGCACACAAACAAAAACAATTAAAACACAAATTCAGAAGCCATAATATAAAAACAAAAGATGCAAGATTTAAAGAAAAAAGCCCAAACAAAACAATATGAGACAAAAATTAAAAGCGTCATTGAGGTTGTTTTCTGTGGTTACCTTCTGCTGGGTATGTGGCCTACACTTAAGTGTGGGTTATATACCTATTGAGAATCTACTGGAGGAAAATAATTGTTTATTT
The DNA here is from genome assembly GCA_001685075.1 of Bramus lutescens. Taxonomy (NCBI): domain Eukaryota; kingdom Metazoa; phylum Chordata; class Mammalia; order Rodentia; family Cricetidae; genus Bramus; species Bramus lutescens. Next base: position 34,558 of record LOEQ01009412.1, read on the forward strand.
ATAAGCAGTTGTTAATTGGAAACAGCTTCCTCATTAGGGATGTGAGCTTGCATCTTCATTCCCCTCTCTGATCATGGACCCCATCTAGTTTGAACCATTTTCTCAATGAAAAATTATAATAATATTTTAATATTAAAACAATAATTTCACATTTTACAATTTAATATTGCATATAATATAGTATCTATTCTTTAAAATAATCTCATGGTTATATAAAACATCCTTTTTGATGATTATTATTTCTCTCACATAGCAAATAATCTTCTTCTCTTATATAACTGGTAAAATAAACCTCCCAGAATTAAGTATAAAAAGTGAATCTCATGACATAAGTGAAACTGAAAAAAATCTCATCATTCATATAATAATGAAAAATCAAAAAGAAAATTTACCAAGAAATTTAATTTAAACTATTAATATAGCCAAGTGTGATGATCAAGACATCACAATAAGAATAAAGTAGACTATTCCTTTATTTTAAGTATTAAATAGATTTTCTAATAAGTCAGATTACCAAAATAGAAAAAATTAAAACAAACATATCAGTATTTATAAAATGCATATGTAAATGCAGTCTTGAATTTTACTAGAAGACTGTAAAACAATTTTCTACCCCAGAAATTTGACTTGGTGCCACATGAACTGAATGGATCATTTTATTGCACTTACACTAGCTATTTACATAGACAACTCCTCAAAGTTTCCTTCCCACAGACAGAATGTATACCCTAAGCTTGTGTCCTCTATATTCAAACAAATATAATTTAATACACATGGCAAAACCTTAGGAACATTTCATCACTCTAAACAATGTATAGTCTTGTTTTCATTTTATCATAATGGTATTCTTTATGAGAATATGTGGCTAATCAATCTTGTCCTGATTGTCACTAGAAACTTCAAATTAAAAGATTTTTATTCATAATATGTTAAATGAAATTCTATTAGTCATTGTAATAAGCAGTAACATCCATAATCATCTGTATGCTGTTGTCAAGAAACTACATTCTAATATATACTTGATTTCCAATATGAAGTCAGAGAGCTTACAAAATGTTTAGAAAATGCAGTAGGTCAAGAAACAGTATGTCAGCATCACTTACGAGAAACTAATATCTAATTATTTAGTGGGTTACAGCAACCCTGATTTCAAACACTGAATGGGTGGAAAAATGTCCATGATATTAGATGAAGACATCTGGAAGCTAATAAGCCCATCTTCACCAGCTTAGTCATAGAATCAGTAATCCACATTAGATTTCAGAGCAATCATACAACTATATTAAACTTTATTTGGAATTACTGCAAAGACACAATCTGATTTTAGTAAAGTTATTTGTGTGCATCTTTCATGAGAGGTTGTGTTGCCCTTCTTACAAAGTTTAGTTTTGCATTTTGGGGAACCAAGGACCAAAAGTATGTACTCTTGTTTCTTTCTAAAGAAGTGGTCAAATATTTCCTGGCATATTCAGGCTCATACAAAAATGAACACTTTGTAATTGTACTTTGAAGGAAATAAATTGAAGAGTTAGAATGTAGGTCTATAATGTGCTCAGTTCAAATAGTATATCTAATAGTTTCTTAATGTGTTCCCTTTGGTGAGCTTTTGTGTTACTTTTGACATTTGTGGATAGGACCACAATTTTGTGGAACTGAAAGAAGATAATAGCTATGAAATCCTGGCATAGAACATATATTTAGATACATTTAGTTGCTTCATCACTTGATGTTTCAATCATAAAACCCTCAAGATTGATATATATATATATATTTCTTCTAGCAATTTACTTCATTTAGAGCAATCAACCCATGAGCATTAATGATGCTGCATTAAAAAGAAAGAGGCATTTTCCTCTAAAACCTTTCCCTAAAAAGCCTACCTGAAAAATTCTATAATCACTAGAAAAAATTATTTGTGAACATTTTTTAGGGTTAAAAAAATAAGTCGGACAATGTGTAAATTTTAGTAGACTTTTGAAAATCCTGTATTTTTAACGAAAAAAAGAAACTTGTCTTTCACATCAAGTGTTTTGCCTACCATTTGACCTATGTTTATTACTTGAGCAGATAATGTCATGGTCAAACATGTTCATCCTCCCAAGTGCTTACAAGCAACTTCATAATGTTTGCATAGTGAATGTATTTTTTAATTGCTATGCTACATTCCACAAAATTAAATTAAAAAGAACCTGATTCTTTTTGCTGGGCTGCTTTAATACCAATTAAAAAGTTTACTCTAGAACATAAAGAAGAAAAGAAACTACTGCCCTACACCAGTGTCTGTGAGTAAGTACTCATGTTGCATTGCTGACTAACAACATTGGCAGACAATACCCCAGTTTCTGAATTAAAAAGTGTATTTCCTATAGTTCAGCTCAAAGTAAAAGTGACAAAGATTTTTTTTGTTGTTGTTGTTGCCATATAGTAGATTATGCCCAAAAAGTAAGAATGTTCTCATTCTTTCTCTCCAATAATTCCTTAATGAGGCCACAATCTTATAAATTACCTCCAATTAAGGTTTCTCACAATGCAAGAACAGAGGTTTTAAACCTTCGATTAGTAGTGATCAAGTTTTAAGTTCCATTGGAGCTTTGATGTTGAAAGTCCTCAAAATGAATGTTTGAAAACAGAATAAAAGTTGAGTTTAAGATTCGCAAATAATGAGATTCAAATCATTCAGAAGGATTATCTTACTCTAGTGTATTTTAATTAAACACATTTTTATTTTTAATTAAGCATTCTGTAAATTTATTGCTTCCACACTTTTTGTGTCTTTATAAAACCCATGTGTATATTGGTGATCTACCATTAACCAAGTAGCATGTTTTGTGCTGATTATATAAAGAAAGATGATAATCCATACATATGTGAAATGGTTTATATGTTTTATTTAATCAAATAAAATTAGTAATTTGGTGCTCTGTTTAGTAGTCTGAAATGGATCCTTTGGGTTTTTGTTTGCTTGTTTGTATGTTTTTCTTTTTAATATTTTGACTTAAGCACTGATTTTGATTGAAAAGAGAACTATGGAAGATTTTCTGCTTTTTTATTTTACTCTTTGTTTTGGTTTTTAAAAGTATATTTACTTTTTATGGTTATGATGGTTTAGCTTGCACATATATGTATGTATGTATGTATATATACATGCTCCTAGTGCTCACAAAGGCCAAAGAGAGTGTGTAGATCCCTTGTAACTGGAGTTACAGAGGCTTGAAAGCAGTCACATTGGGTTGGAAAATGAATTCAGGTACTCTGGAATTGAGTATTCTGAACTGCGGAGTTATCTAATTCCAGTCTGAAATGAGTCCTGATGAATTCTAAAAGTGGATATATTCCTGAGTTATTTTCAGCATGGGTAGATGTTATATTGGCTATTAACATTACATTTCTTATCTAATTATTACCATAAGTCCACAGATAAACATTCATGTTATTCTTCATATTTTGTCATTAAGAAAAAAATGGTGTTAATAATTTGTCTCGAGTTGTATGGACAGAAAAATTTGTAAATGGTCTTCTGCTAAGTACTATAGTATAATAGTATACAGGACAGAAAAAACATTAATCTTTCCAGAGTAATTAATGTTTATCAATGATATACACAATTTCCATATATCTTAAGTAAAGTTTTGGATTGATCATAAGGACATCAGAAATTGTATTAATAATGGAAGAATTGCACACTGAACATGACCTTTGGAGTGAGAGGTTAATAACCTAAACTCTCAGCTGTGCAGATCACAGATAATATAAAGACAAAAATATTTATTTCTGTAAATATTAAAGGTTCCTAATATCATGAATTCATTACTTATCCTCCCAAAAGAGAAATATTAGTCAGGAAAGGAGGCATATGTTTCTGAATCTACTACCATGGTGGAGATGAGACCAGGGAGATCTCATGTTTAATCTTTGCCTTGGATACATACGTGTTTTGAGACCAAATTTTAATAAAGAATAAGAGCCTCTCTCTAAAAGTATTTTAGAAGACTAATTAAAAATGCATACTCAAGAATGGAAAAATCTGCTACATATAATTTCTACTTCATTTGTCTTGATTAAAGGACATCGATAATTGGGAAAGAGAACAGCTTATAACTTTAGCAGTTCTTAGGCCATATCTTCATATTACTTGTGTTTTGAATATGACAACTATATCCTATAGGATCTATACTGTGCCTTTATAATTATACCACCCAGATTAAGTGGTTTACCATAAGCCTACATTAAAAAATAATTTTATAAGTTGTCCTAACAAATGAGAATAATGAACTTCTAGTTATTATTATTATAGTAACTTTTTTGAAAACTCAAAAAAAGTGATCACATTGACAAGATAGCATGAATAAGTTTCCCAAAACAATGTTAGGTTATAGTAAGTCCTGTTGTACACTAATTAAAAACACAGATAAAAAGTTCCCCAAAATTATTAGACATCTAAGCCTGTAAAAGTATATCATCATAATGCAGTCTTTTACTGTGGCTAGGTTGACTTAAAAATCTATCTATAAAATTGTAGAAAAACTGAAATTTAAACTAATGTCTATATTGGTGGGTCTCATACTATTATAATTAAATATGAAGATAGTTGAAAAGGAAAATGGTTATTTAGGTCACGGATTTGGGCATTCAAATCAAAAATCAAACACTGATATTTGGTTGGACTTCTGGCAAGAGTGGCGTGCAGGCCAAACCTTCTCATCATATGCACATCAGGAGGAGACCCAGTCATACCATAGCAGTCCCTAAAAGGTTCCCAACAATACTAGCCTGAATTTGAGATAAAAACCAAGTAGTAACACAATTGGAGGACATTTAATAATACTGTATACAAGAAAATTATTTTAAGAAATGCAACATTCTAGTTGGGCAGTGGTGGTACGTGCCTTTAATCCTAGCACTCTGGAAGCAGAGGCAAGTGAACCTCTGGGAGTTTGAAGCCAGCTTGGTTTAAAGAGCTAGTCCCAGGTCAGGTTCCAAAGCTACAGAAAAACCATGTCTTCAAAAACCAAAATCAAACCAAACCAAAACAGCAGCAACAACAACAACAACAACAAAATACAGCATTCCGTATTTTCAACTACAATTTTAAAGGTCTTGATCATTCTCTATCTTATTTTTTAAAAGCAGGTCTGCTACTGAACCTATAGTTCACAGATTCAACTAGACTGACTGGCCAGAAAGCCTCAGTAATTCACATGTTTTGGCAATATAAATCTGGAATTAATATGAAGAAGTTCATTATGAACTGATATCTATTGTGTATGACTTGGTCTTGCAATTATGAACATAAAACAACCATGGCTACTAACACAAGACCTGTTGCCTCTATACCCAACAAAAGCTCAATGGGAAAAGATGCTTGTTCAAAAGCCTGATGACCAGAATTTAATCTCTGGGAATAGAACCACAGCATGGAAAGAGATACTGAATCTTTTAAGTTGTGTTCTGATGCCCAATGTTATGCTTAGGTATGTCTGAAGCACATGCATGCCTATGTGCACACACACACACGCACACACACACACACACACATACACACGCACACACATTGTTGTATAGATCAAGAGATGAGTGAGATGGAGACAGGGAAAATGGTAGATGAATAAATGTTATAGAAGTTTTATCTCTACTGGCTAGCTTTCAGAGTTTTGGAACATGCCATACACTATGCACTGTATAGGAGTTAAAATAAATCATCCCCTTGCAGGCAGTGCCAATTGGACATATTGCAGTTGTTCTTAACCTTCCTTCTGTTAAGATCCTTTAATACAGTCTTCATGTTGTTGTGACCACCAACAATAAAATTACTTTCTCTGTTGTTTTATAATAGTAATTTTGCTACTGTTATGAATTATTACATATGTATCTATGTTTTCCTATGGTCTTAGGTTATCCCTGCAAAAGGGCTGCTTGGCCCCAAAAGAGATAAAAACCCACATGTTAAAAACTACTAATTTAATTAGTTAAAAAGGAGGTAATCCATTTGTGACCATGGTGTGGACCCAGGGTATAATTAATTCTTCCTTTCAACCTATTCTAATAATTGGGAATAGCCAATCTCCATTTGATTTTTACTCCAACATTAAATCATAGGTCAAATTTCTGCAAGGGATACAGAGCTGCCATATTTGTCAAGGACTCAGGTAGACTAATTTTTTTTCTGTCCTCTATTCTGTTCTTCACAGACTACTTTTAGATTTGCAACTTTCTACTAGCCTGAGCTCTTTCTCCAAACTCACTTTCATAACCTTAAGATTTGGCCTCCTGCTCAATAACAAGACCCCCCCTAGCTCTTTCCTATCTCTCTGTTGTTACTTTCAGCCATTTCTCCTATGTATCTTTGTTCCTCTGTTATTCCCTCCAAACCCACAGAGCTAGTCACATCATAGACCTACAGCTACCTTGCATGGTTGGGACCAGACCAGTTCCTTACCAGAGATACTTGTCTGCCGCACTTGGATAAGACACAACCTCCACAGGAGCAGAAGTAGAGCAAATCCCAGGAACATGGATGGACTAATGGGGTGACTGGAACCATGGTACTGACTGCACCATGAGAAGCAACCATATGAGCCTTGGATCCACTGGCTCCTAGAAGATTGATCACCAGAGTAACAGACAGCCCCAACTACACCAGTCAGAGGAAAAGATGGGTAGACAAGGTAAGAACACACTCAACTGACAATAGTAAAAACTAGTGATCCTAAAACAGCAAGACTTGAACCACCAAATATAGATGATCTGAAGAAAATGATCTAAAAAATAACTTTAGGAGAGTGTTTGAGAACCTTAAAGAGGAAATGAAATATTCCCTCAAAGAAATGGAGGAAAAGACAAACAAAAAATTGGAAGACATCAACAAATCCCATAAATAAAACCAAGAAAAAGCAATCAAACATATGAAATAAACTATTCAAGACATAATAACTGAAATAGAGAAATAAAGAAAACATAAGCCAAGGTAATTGTGGAAACATAAATCATGAGAAAATGATCAGGAACCAAAAATGCAAGCATAAACAGCAGAATACAAAAGATGGAAGAGAAAATCTCAAGCACTGAAGATACAATAGGGGAAATAGACTTGTCAGTCAAAGAAAACATTAAATCTAATAAAATAGGATCACAAAATATTCAGGAAATATGGGACACCATGAAAATACCAAACCTAAGAATAATAGGTATAGAAGAAGGAGAAGTTCAACTCAAAAGCAGTGAATATATACATATTTGTGATTATATATATATATATATAT
>LOEQ01009413.1:24645-35230 GCA_001685075.1 Bramus lutescens
CAAGAGCTAATAAGTAGCCTGACCTAATGGGCCAATCAGCTTTATAACTTACAGGGATCTCTGTGTGATTTTCTTTGGGGCTTGCTGGCTGTGGGGTACCGGACGGGACAGAAAACACAAACAAGCAGGCCCCGATCATGTTACATAACACTAGAGGTCCTAGGGTAGATTATGTTTTCAGAGTGAAGCACTTAGTAATACTTCTTCATTCTTTCTCTGCAGGCAGTACTCTGTTCCATTTCAACTGGAACAATAAAAATCTATCATGTTCTTGAAATATATCATGAACAGAATACTGTTCATTTCTTGCTTGGGAGTCCATAGTATTTGACAAAAGCCACATTCCATATTTAAATTAATAAGAGAAGCTCTTCTCACAGAAGACATTTTCCTCACCAATATTTAGTTCCCTGATTCTCTTATGTGAATATGAACTCATTTCCTCTCTAATGGTGATGATTACAAATACCTACAAATTCAAAATCACTTTTTTTGTTTTACTTCCTTAGGTCACATATGGAATGTTTGATTCTTTTCTAAATGACAAAGATACATTCCCATCCCTTTACCAGATATCTCATAAAGACACAGCTCTAACCCAAGGGGTGATCTCTTTATTGCTGCATTTTGGCTGGAAGTGGGTGGGTATCTTTGTGTCTGATGATCTGAAAGGCAAGAAGTTCCTCTCAGACTTGAAAGCAGAGATGGTATCAGAAGATATTTGTGTGGCCTTTACAGGAAAAATCCCGACTAATTGGAAGTTTCAGTTGTCTGAAATTGATTTGGTAAATTTGATTCAATATATACAAGTTAATGTAAATGTATTCTATGGTGATATGAATGAATTAATGCTTTTATGCATTCAAAATGAAATCATGTCAATCGGAAGAAAGGTGTGGATCATGGCAAAACCCCATTTAGTTTACTTAGAGTCTGTATTCAATAAGCAGAATGAGTTGATGAGCTTTTTCGAGGGAAGCCTCTTATTTTCAAAGAAGAGAAATATCCCTGGCTTCAAATACTTTCTTGAGTCACTTACACCATCCCAGTACCCAGGTGATCTTTACTTCCATAAATTCTGGGTTAAAAATTTTAATTGCTCACCTCCTCTTTTGCTATGTGGAAATGAAAAACCCTGCCCACTGAATCTATCCCTAAAGAATAATCAAGAGAAAATTGCTGTGATGGTCACTTCTGATCTCAGTTTTTCCATATGGAATGCAGTGTATGCAGTAGCCCATGCCCTCCATAAAATGCTTTTGAAGAAAACAGAAATAGCACCTAACAAAGATGAAAACCAGGACTGGCTTCTGCCTTGGCAGGTAAGCCTATCTAATAAGCAAGGGAAGCATTGGGAACCTACATTGTTAGTAGGTAATTCACTGAGGTCAAACACACAGAATAGTCTCAGTTGATACTTAAAAGATTAGATGAAATGGAAAGGCGTTCTTTCACAATGGGTGTCTTTGTGTCTGTAATTATGGTGCATCATTTTGGAGTTGGTAGTTTTGAGTTCAAGATATTAAATTTGAACATATTTCAACAATTTTTTCCTAGTATGAGGTGAAATTCTGTAAGATATCCAAAAGCAAGTAACATTAAATTTGGCAAGTTTAATAATCAGGTTGAAACATAGGGACAATCTCTAACATCAGCTAATTCACATAAATGCAATTTTCATTTAAAGACCCAAGAGTATAGGAAGAAACTCTTATGGGAAATAAAAATAGTTTGCTATAAACTCAAAAGTAGCTGAGAAAGTATTTGCTCTTTGCAGATTTACTCTTTTTTGCCTTCTTTGATTATTTTATTTTAATTAGCTTTTTAGGAATTATTCTAAACATTTTCTTTTTAATTTTATTATTCATTTTACATACCAGCAACAGTTTCCCTTTAACATTTCCAACCCCCAACTCCAACCCACCCCTGAGATAGGGTAAACTGAGGCCACACCTCCATTGCTATTGATAAGTGGATATGTTTGGGTTTAAGACATCCTTATTCAAACTTAGGACTCACTTATACTCATGATCATTGATTTTCACTTTCAAATAGGTTATTAGATAATAACACAACATTGAATGTCAGAATTTGAAGAATTAACCCATCGTCTTAATTTAAATATATAATTAAATCATGTTGAAGGGACGACTCAGCAGTTAGAAGGACTTGCTTTCTCTTCCAGAGAATCCAAACTTGCTTGTTCGCATCCATGATGCCTTACAACTGTCTGTAATTCCAGAACTAAAAAAATGACACAAGCTTCTGTCCTTTTCAGGCATCAGGGATGCAGTTGATATGTATATTTATATAAATAACTGTAGGCATTACACAGAAATAAAACTAGGACAAATATAGGGGTCAGAGATGGCTAAGTGGTTAGACATACTTGCTGCTATTAAGAAGACCCAGTTTCATTTCCTAGTATCTACATAACAGGGTTGCATTATTTCCATTTCCAGGAGATCCAGCACCATCTTCTGTCCTCCAGCAGCATCAGTCACATGTGTAGTACACATACATATATGAAGTAAGGAAACTTATAAACAAAACTAAACAAATCTAAAACTACAAAGAAATTATTTTTTTAAATTTAGCTATAGCATTTAACATTTGGATTTTAATTTCGTCTCCAATATTGTTCATATCAAAGTTGAAAGTCAAATGCTGTGATCCAAATCAAATCAAGGAGGAATGGAGGCAGGCAGTGAGTCTGTTTTCTTTTTCCTGAAGTATAAAGACACACAAAATTTCTGTACATTTAATATATATTTTCATGGACTTGGAGCTTTGCATAAAGAGCTGCTAATATTATCACATCATGATACTCTTTATATCTACATGTATATTTATATACCCAATCATACACTCATATGTGTACCATATAGAAGGTAAATTTCTTCACACCTATAAACTCATAAATATGGTGTTGCTTTCACTTTTACTCCGGTTTCACTCTGAAAACCTATATTTTCTAGTTGGAGATCTATTTCTAGTCCTGAGGAGAGACATAGGGCCTTGTTCCCACTAAGAACATGCACTCTATCCTACCCCCTAGACACCATTTCTATTCGGGCTCAGCTACTCCTACATTAATTTCATGGGGAACAACTTGGAGCCAATTATTCAAATGAAGCCTCTTCAAACAGAAAGTCAGAGTAGGGAGAGAGAAAGGATTGCTCTTAGTGACCATCAGTGAGAAGTTTGTATGCACCATTCATATCCAGATGATTTCTCTCTCCAGCTTCATCCATTTCTGAGGAAAATCCAATTTACAAACACTGCTGGAGACCAGATATGCTTTGATGAGAGCAAGAATCATATGGAAAAGTATGATATACAAAACATTATGAGAAATGCTAATCATCTTTCATTTCTAGTTAAAGTAGGAGACTTTGTCTCCAAAAGTCTACAAGATCAAGGCTTGTTCGTCAATGAAGTTCTGATCAAATGGCCAAGCAACTTCAATCAGGTCTGGCAAAATTTCAGCCATTAGTTTGTTAAGAAGTGTCTAAAGAGTTAGTTATGAGAATTGGTTGTGTGATGTCTCTTTGAAATTTCAAGTGATGTTTATATTCGAAGTGGTTAGTTCTGCTGTGTACTGTGTGAATGTGCTTCCATGTTAGTGCAGGTGTCTGTTGTGGGGACAGTCAGCACTGATTACCTTCCTCAGTTCTTCTCCATTTTATTATAAACAGAATCTGTAACTGAACTCCCTGATTTCTGACTTAACTGTACTCTGGAGAAGAGTGTCCCGTGCTTTCTCCCTGTCCTCATGACCACCATATTGAGATTATAGCCATAAAGTTCTGTGCCTAAATTTTCTATACGACCCTTCTGTATGATCAAATTCAGGACCTCATACTTGTGTGGCAAGCATATTAAATACTGACCCATCTCTTTCGATCTGTTTCATGTCTTTAGTTTAGAATTAAATCAGTCTTTTGAGTTTGACCTTGGTATTTATGCATATACTTGTATATGTACCTATACATATGCACACAAGCACTCACATATTTTTAACTAATTCCTGCAGTTAGAATTAGTTTGAATTGAATTTGAATATGTGTGTGTTCATTCATGTTGCAATAAATGAATAAGACACTATTTGTGACTTGCCATTGCCCATGCCAGAGGAGCAGAGAGTTTCAATTGAAGTTCCAGGTGTCAGTCCTCTCATGGGCCAATCGCATTTAGGCAAGGCAACGGGACTATAGACACTGGAATGACTTTTGCTTCTGCTGTGCGCATACATGTGTGCTGCAGCTCTTTCTCTGGTATCTAGCATGATGTGAGCAGACGTAAGAGGTCTCCACTGCCTGTAATATAGTGTGTTTATTTCTCCAAAACTGCCTTATCTAGGGGGCATTTTTACCTGTGGACTGTCAAGAAGATTACCCCTCCCTAAGCTTTACTGTCCAATGTGATAATAATAATAATAATAATAATAACTTATACAGAGTTTTGATTAATGAAAATAAATACAAGGATGTGTTTCACAGCCAGGGTCTGTGAGTCTCACCTAAGGAGCTGCACAGATTATAGTTCATGTTAATGACTAGCAATTGAGTCCCAATAGCCCAGGTAGTTTAAATAATTTTAACCTTAATAATGGGAGATGTTCGTAGGTCTTGGAGTGCATCACAGCTGAAACAAAGCTTAAAAAATAACAAAGTTAGACTAAGTTTTTTTGTTAAATAACTTTGAGGTAAAAACCCCATGATGATAATTTAAAGGTTTTGAAAGGCACAAAGTTGAATAGTTGAATGTAGAACTCTTTAATGTCAGGGAGCAAGAAGGAAGCAACCCAATAATTACTGGCTGACATACTCTACATTTTAGGTTTGGTTGATGACCGAAGGTGATGGTTATGAATTACTTATACCCATTTCTGTCCTCAATGTACTGATGTAAAAAATTATTCATACATGTTTATATATCCTAAAGAGTTTAGGTAGAGCTGACTGATTCTTTTTTATATCTAAAAGTTTTCTTTCTAATTTCTTTAAGATTTCTTATAAAATTATTTTTCAAGATAAGTAATAAAGTAATTGGTCCTGTATTTGTAACTACAAAATACAGCCTAATAGTAAAAGACCTGACTGAAACACCTTGGTTTCTTCATGCTTAATCTGTAACAAGTCGCTTGGGTATGAATGTATGTGGGTTCTTGGGATGATTTGTTTTTTCTCTGTAATACATAAAATGTTCAGTCATGTGAGGGAGATGAAAAATATGTTTTACCTATAACCATTCACTTAAAAATGGAATGCAACTGTTTTGATTCTTGCACTGCCTGGAAGATTCTGTTGGGATATAAGTTCTGTAAAACAACATGAGATAGGAGAGAGAAAATTAAGAGAGACAATAAAGAAGAGAAGGAATAAAGAAGAAAAACATCAAGAGAGCTTGTGAGTGCCTTTTTCCCTAACCCCTCTCAGATAGAAAAGGTTAACATCACTGACCCTATGGATTCCTTCAAAGACTTGTGCTTCTTGAAGCTGGTCTCCTAGACAGCAGTAATTGCCATATATAGAAGTATGTGTCTGGGTGTTTCTGTGTGAAGTCACACACATGGGCACACAATCATGTGTATACATATACACATTTTTATATATGCATGATGATGCTCAATGCATCCCTCTTTTTCTGTTTTTGTTTTCAAAACAGGGGTTCTCTGTAGCTTTGGAGCCAGTTTTGGAACTAGCTCTTGTAGAAGAGGCTGATCTCAAACTCACAGAGGTCCACCTGCCTCTGCCTCATAAGTGCTAAGATTAAAGACATGTACCACAACCACCCCATTAAATACCTCCTTTTAAGATAACATGTCCATAGTTTTCATAAAGAAGAAATTATGGATTTTATACAAATCATTTTCATAAGTGATATTTATGAGCTGCCTAATTTGTGCGCTGGGAGCTGAACTCAGGTTTCTCTGTGGAACATACATGGATTTGTAACTGCTGAGCCAGATCTCTAGCTCCACATACCTATTAATACATAGATATTTATGAGACAGAAACTGTGTCTAAATCATGGCAAGAAGCATGTCTAAGGGAAGAATAGAAACATATGCTTGAATATACAAAAATTAAAAATATTAATAAACTAAAGTTGTGATAGAAGTATAGTGGTTAGTATGATTAATGTGGTTAAATAAGGCAATTGAAGAAAATGCTAAGCAATATAACACTAACATTTCAAAGAAAAAAACATGGCATTATTCTGAGCATTAGGAGTCAAGGGTGAAAGTCACAGTAATGGATAGTATTTCAGTGTCTATAGAATATCAATATGTGATGGAGCCAGCAGAATCTGTGACTATTCATCAATGGCAAATCCCTCTTTCACGGGAAATGTGAATCAGAGTGAATGGTTGTGACCACAAGCTAGGGAAGCAAAAGATAGAAACAGATGGGTAAGAGTGACAGGGTATCTGTCTGTCTCTCTGGCAATTCAACTGTTGCATAATTCACACAAAGTAGAAGTTCCAGCTTGCTGTCTCTCAGGAGAGGAGATATGGATGTTCTACACATTGAAAAGAAGCTAGCATAAGTGAGTCATAGTTTGTCACCTTAAAGAAACTTTGAATATTTACCTATGGGAAGTATTCTAACTTCAACTCTACACACTATACTCCTATAAGAAAATGCATAATACCTCATAAATATGTACAACTTTCACAGTATACTTGCAGTTTAAATTATTCAGCTTAAAAATATTTTAAACCTGTGACTGATATGCAAATTTATGACCAGTTTCTCTGTTTTGCCTTTCAGAGTCCTCAATCTGTATGTACACAGAGCTGTGTTCCAGGTTTCTGGAAAATTCTAGAGGAAGAAAGACCGATATGCTGTTTTTCTTGTATGCTTTGTCCAGAAGGGCACATTTCCAACCAGACAGGTAGGAAAAGAATCCCTTTCCTCAAGTAGAAGGAGAAAGCTAATAAGTAACGATGGTGTCATCATGCAGCACTGTTCTCCATGTCTTTCACTCATCCACATATGCACTAGTAATCACTGCTCATGAGCCAATGTGTCAAAATTTGAGTGGCAGCCCTCAAGTTATTGTGTCCTCTTCATAACTACTTCCAAAAATTGCCTTTTATTATATGGTAGTTTCATCTCAGCTACTGCAGTGTTCCCTGCTATTAGTTGCCCAGGCTGTGTGAGTTGTACATATGACCATACTAACACTGTATCTCTTGAATAAATAAATCCAAATATTATTTTCTGAACTTATCAATGATTATTTGCTGAAAGTACACCCAGGATAATTTCATATGGGACTATTTTCTAAATGTACCACACATAGAATTAAGTTTACTACACTAATAATTGTCATTTGGAATATCCAACAGTATGACAAGCAAGCCTTTGTAAGGGAAGGTACAATTGCCTGTAGATCTTTGTCCAGTGTTGTTGTCAGCCCTGAGATCATATACACAGCTAATATTATATGGTCTGAACAGGTGATATTTAATAATACGCACACACACTCATGTGCAAATCAAGAAATAATAATAAAGAGGAATAAATATAAAGAAAACAAGACCAACTTGGGTCCAGGACAGAGATTAGAGAGTAATTAGAAGAAGGATAATGAGGTAATTATATTTCAATTTGAATAATGAAAGATCTTATAAAGAAAATTTGGGAAAGTAAAAATACAAAATTCAATTAATGATTACAATCTACTCTTATTGTCTTCAATAACACCAACACTTCAGCAACTATAAAAAAAGTAGAATGTGTTACCACAACAACTGAAAGGGAAAGGTTAATGTTCTATAATTTTCTAAAAGCTAATGTTATCATAACTAAATTCTTTGCAGAATGCTATGTGACTGTCACCACTGTATTGGCGGGATAATTAGAAATATATAATTACTTAATAGATATATTCAGGCAAAGAAAAGATTATTAAAAATAACTGTTTTTCATATTACTGTGTACGTATTGCTTTATGTGTGAGTTACCATGTGTGTGTGTTTGTGTGTGTGTGTGTGTGTGTGTGTGTGCGTGCNGTGTACGTATTGCTTTATGTGTGAGTTACCGTGTGTGTGTGTTTGTGTGTGTGTGTGTGTGTGCGTGCGTGCCCCAGCTTGCATGCGGAAGTGAAAGGACCTCATTGTGGAGCTCTGTCATTTTCTTTGACCTTGACATGTATTTAGTGATCACACTCCAGTCAGCAAGATTACATGGTAAGCTCTTTTCTCAAAAGAAGTATTATCATACTAATACATGCCCTTATTCTTGGAGCATTTGCTACATCAAACATTATGTTGTGTTTCCTATTCTTTTAATCTTGAAATTATGATGTAGTGGTATTTTTCTTTCCTTTTCCTCAATGTGAAACATCCCATATATCCTCACTGCTTGCTTTCACAATTATGCACTCTTTTTGCACTGATTGTAATTATATATATGTATATATATGATTGTACTAAATACATATGCTAAATATACCTGGATTGTTTTTATGACATTACTTGCTTATATGTTCCTAGGGCTTACCATTTAGTTATTGACGACCAATTAGTGTGCTCTTCTCGTGGGAAGACCATTTATCCCCTCTCAACATTTCTTAGTTGTATCCTGATTTTTGTGAAGGGTTGGGTCCTTGGGCTCATTCTCCTGACCACACGGCAAGTATGTTGCTGCTGTCTCTGCTCAGGTTCACGTACTTAAGCAGTCATGTTGGTAGGACTTAACGGTTTAGCCTCTGATAGTATTAAGAAATACAATCTCACAGGAAACACCCTGAACCTCTAATTTTTATCATTCTTCTAATCCCTAGTCTGTAATGTTCACTGAGACTTTGGTTTGGGAATGGCTTTGCAGATTTATCTAAAGGAGATGCCCTCTACAACTCTGCATTTTGACTGAAATGTAATGTTGTCATCTGTTGTAAAGAGAAAATTTCTTGCTAGATGGTGAGGATTACAGCTATCTGTGGGTATCAGGATAAATGTTTACATATTGTTGTTAGAGATTATGCTGGTTTAGTAAAATAGTGGTTGTAGATTCTCCCCCCAATAACCATGACTTTATTAACACCAAGTACTTACGTTTTGGTCAGAGGAATGGTTTCCTTATTGTTCAGTGAGTCTTGAGTCCAATTCACAGAGCTACTGATTACTGTCAAGGTATGCCTACCACTACTGTACCTTTAGGGCTTTGTGCTAAGCTGGTCATTGATGTGGCTCATAGTTATTATAGAAGAACAGCACTGTTGACTCTCTCCATCATTTGAAAGCTTACATGATGTCTTCTGGCATCTTGAAAGCTAATCCTNAATCCTCAGGGACAGGACATTCATATCAGAGCCACCTCAAGGGTCTCTGGACACTAGTTCTGAAGTACATGGTGTGTTCAGCAATAGGAACTCACTTTTCAACTTTGGAGGATAAACAAAGGAAATAGCAATAGGCTGTAGGCTTTGGGTGCTCCTTTATCAACCCCAGCCAACACCTCTAAAGGAAGCTTCTCATGTCTGGTACTGGATTTGTATATGTCGTCTGCTCTTGGAAGGAGAAGCCCAGAAAAGAAAAGTTTACTAAAACTATATGTATTAGTGTAAAGAGAATTAACTCTATTCTGGGTGTGACTTTCAGGTAAATGGTAATATGATTCTTTGTGGGTTCTTAGACATTCTTATTGATGTTTTAACACTTCCATTCTTCTGTATTTGCATTCCTTTCACCTCTGTCCCATTTTTCCTTTCAGGTCCAGACATCCTTACTGTTATTTCACTCCCTTACCCACTTCAACTGTCTTTAACTCCCTCTTCCCTGTATAATTAGAATCTCCATCTTTTGCCTTTCCTGTTTCATGTTATTTGTTCCCCGCTATCCCATTCTGTTGTTCCTCCAGCTCCTGAAGTTGTCCTGCTCATTTTCATATCCTCTGCAGTTTCTCCAGGACATGAACTCACACCTAAATATTTGGAGCTAGGTGCCTCAGATAAGAAAGTACATGTGACATTTGTCTTTCTGTGTTGGGCTTTCATGACTCAACTTTTCATGATCTTTTCTGGTTCCACCCACCTACCCATAAAGTTTAGGATTTTATTTACCTTTACAGATAAATGGTATTCAATGGTGTATATGTATCACAATTTTATTACCCGCTTGTCAGAACTAGATCATTTGGTTTTTTTTCTATTTCCTAAATACTGTGGACAAAAGCAGCGTTGCACATGCAAGGCAAATACCTGTGGAGTACGATGGCATGTCATATGGACATATGCCAAGGAGTGGTCATATGACAAAATTAATTTTAGCTTTATGAAATTCCCCATTCTGATTTCCAAAGTGTCTATCTAAACCGATTACAGTCCCAGCATAAGTTAAATAGTGTTTCCTTTTCCTCTGGGTCAACTCAAACACTTCTTGTTGGCTGTTCTGTGGATATTTGCTGTTTTGGCTCAGGTAGGATGAAATCTGAATGTTGTTTTTATTCATGTTTCTATATTGATAAGGTTGACAACATATTTTGAAATACTTCTTATCCATTTTATTTCAATGGAAATTCACTGTTCAGATACTAGGATCCTCTCTCTCTCTCTCTCTCTCTCTCTCTCT
>LOEQ01009414.1:0-26488 GCA_001685075.1 Bramus lutescens
ACACACACACACACACACACACACACACACACACACACAGAGAGAGAGAGAAACAGACAGAGAGACAGAGAGAAAGAGTAAAATCAGAAGTCAGTGGACAGCTAGGCTGAGGACGTCAGTGTGTGGAAGTAAAGGCCAGCACCAGCACATTTTACAAATGATCACATGAGCTTAACTGTCCAGCCAACCTGAACGGTTGTTACCAGAATCTAAAGGTCTTCTCTTCTTTTGCTTAGCTTCGAAAGACACAGAACCAAAACCTGAAACCCATAAAAACCAAAGCCTGGAGAAGAGAGAATAGGTAAAGAAATGGGCTTCCTCGAGGCCAAGCTTGAAGCAGAGCAGGTTTCTCTGTGGCAAGGCTTCATCCTGTAGGGATGGGGGCTGGGAGGGTTAGGGCGCTGTAGGAAAATGCCTGAACTGGGCAGCCTTTTCCACGGGGGACTGGTTCTCATCTTGTTCTCTGGAAGTCCAAGTTTGCTAAAGAAAAGGCCTCTGGAGTGTATATTTTCTTTGTAGACAAAGATATTATTTTCTTTGAGTCAATTTTCGTAGGCTGGGGGTGGGGGCTGTCACAGAATTATGGTACCAGGCTGCAGAGAAGAAGAAGTAACAGAATTTACAGCGCCAGCGTTAGAGGACTGGGGGAGAGTTTAGAGAATTAAGACAGAAGCAGCAGGTTCCTCCTGCTTTCTTTGCCTGACCCTCTAAGCAGATGAAGGTGAAGTCAGATCTGTCTCTTTGCAGTGTTGTCTGTGGGAATCATAATCTTTAATGACTTTCCCCTGACAATAGTTACATTGTCACTCCAAATGTCACAGAGGTCCGCAGTCTGCCTTTAGGACTCTGGAGCAATGGCAGCTACACTTTGTTACCCTTTCCTCTCAGGTCTACAGGTGGGTTCCCACATGCTAGCCTGGAGGCCTCTTTCGGGGGTATTTGGGGAATGCATGGGTGGAAATTTGCCCAGACTGGGAACTTTCTGTTCTCTCTGGTTTTCTCATATCCATCCCTTCCTATGAATTTCATCATGCGCTGGCATTGTTTCCCCAGTCTCTCAATAATTCCTCTTCTGCTCCGGTTGGCTGAAGTGAGACCCGTCTCCATGGCTTCTGTTTCCTTAGACGGCCTTCAGTGATTCCTGCTTCAGCTTCTGATTGCTTCAGCAGTCAGAGCACACCTTCCATTTTGTTCTCAGTCTTCCCTTTTCCTCTCTTTTCTTTCTCGTCTCTCCTTTAGGCTCCGCCTTTATTTTCAGTCAGATGGTGTTCAGTACCCTTGGGGCAAACTTCTCTACTGTTTCAGTTCTTGCTCTGTAATGTTTCCTCAATCCAAGCACCAAAGACAGGCCATGGAAACTGCTTAGCTTTGTTTCCTATGTCTGTAGTCTGACTTCTGGCCTGTTTTTGTTCTAGCAGTCTTTATAATTTCTACAAAGCCTTTAAAAGTCTGTTATTCTTTTCCCAGTTCACAATGTTCACTATTTTTAGGTGAAGGCTTCTTTCTTTCTTTCTTTCTTTCTTTCTTTCTTTCTTTCTTTCTTTCTTTCTTTCTTTCTTCTCTCTCTCTTTCCTTGCTTCCTTTCTTCTTTCTTTCTTTTCTTTTTTTTTTTTCTGGGACGCAGTGGCAATGCACTTCTGAATTCATTCCCAGCTGGAGGGAGTCCTCAGAAAGAGAGTCTGATAGAACTTTGCTTGAGAATTTTATTGGTTGGAAGTTTCAAAGTTCTCCTTCCACACATTTAATTTCCAATCTTCCCAACCTTGTTCCTTTGGTTCAGATACATTTTCTTTGCTAGGCCATTCTTACCAAGGGATGTGCCGTTATCTGTGTGGCAAAAATACTCCCCTGGGTGGTCCTTGTCTTCTCTTCTTGAAGAGGCCTCTTCCTGCCAGAGCAACCCAAGGATCGCTACTTATTTATTTATTTAAACATCATTTCCCCACTTATTTTACATACCAACCAGTTTCCCCTCTCTCTTCTCCTCCCGTCCCCTTTTCCCATCTAACTCCCAACCCCCTCCGCTCCTCTTCTATCTCCACTCAGAAAGTGACAAGCCTCTCACAGGCTTGTACAAAATATGGCAAATTAAGATGAAGCAGGACCTCCTTAGATTGAGGAGGGGCAAGGTAATCCAGCATGGGGAACAGGTTACCAATTGTCACACGAATGAAGAGAACCTAGGTTTGTTCCATTCAGACTCCCGGACCATTGGTCCAGTCAGTGTCCATGAGATCTCACGAGCTCAGGTCAGCTGCCTCTAGGTTTTCCCCATCATGACCCACCCGGCTCATACAGTCACTCCTTCCTTTCCTCCTTCCCTGCAAGACTCTCAGAGCTCAGCTCAGGGCATGTTTGTGGATCTCTGCCTCTGCTTCCATCAGTTACTGGATATAGTATCTCTGATGGCAATTAGGATCTTAGGGAAGCCCTGACCACCGCTTCTGTTCTCTTTCCCAGGAGAATAGCCTCAGTCAGCTACCAGTGATTTCCAAGTGAAATCACCTCTTCCCTCAGATGCCAAGTGTGTGTTCTTGGCTCATCAAATTAATATTGTGATTAGTATGAACAAACATTGGGCAGGATTTTTTTAAATCTCTTTTTAAAAGACCCCCTTTTCCGGCTGAAACTCCAAGATAGCAAGGTTCTTCTTATTCTCATCCTCACAATATCTTCTTCTATCCTCATAGTGTCTTCTCGAATTCTGGAAGTACAGCTCAGCTCATCGTCTCAGCCACGCCTACATCTTTATTGTCCATTGGCATTCATTTCCTCTCCTCCGCCTTACTTTAATGGGGCCTCGCCTAATCTTAGTTTTCCTTGAATTACATTACTAATTGGCTTAGTGTGTGTCACTTTCAAGGTCCCACTAATTCAGAAAATAAAAATAAAACCAATCAGGTAATGCTAGAAAGGTATTAAGAAAGTATGAGCTTAAGAAAGTATTTCTCTTGTAGTATTTGGAAAATACCTATTATGGTTCTTTAGAGCAGTTACTACATTTAAGTATATGAAGCAAAAAAAGACGTTTGCCAAGAATCAAGAAGACTCAAAGAATACCAATGATACTTTATTTAAAGGTTACATTTATCTGTCTGGATTTGGTTATTGTTAGGTAGTTAGTTACTCTAAAAATTTCTGTTTAAAAGATAAAAAACTATTACCTCTCTAGGTGAGAAATACAGTGTAGGGGTGGTCACTCATGAGGTTCAGGCTGAGACATGAAC
The DNA here is from genome assembly GCA_001685075.1 of Bramus lutescens. Classification (NCBI taxonomy): domain Eukaryota; kingdom Metazoa; phylum Chordata; class Mammalia; order Rodentia; family Cricetidae; genus Bramus; species Bramus lutescens. The sequence goes on from LOEQ01009414.1 coordinate 3,228, forward strand.
CTCATCAGTAGTCAAGGAAAGTATGTTGACTGTGATGGAGGGACCATTTTTCAGGTGATTCAAGGCAGAAAACCTTCTTTTTGTGCTAACTGTCTGAAATCTCTGTAGGTCTACTTCAATGTTTTATATTAAGAAACTGGCAGCCAGTTTCTTTAGTATATGATCCAAGCAACAGAGCAGGAGGAAGTTACAATTCCATGGCCTTGAAAGTCAGATTTGTATGATGTTCTACTACAGTAAGTGCAACCCAGCTTCAAAGGGTCAGGACAGAAGGATGTCATAGGATTTGTGAGCTTAAAGCTCACTTTATCATAATGATTTTACATATGACTGAATTTTAGCTTGTTTCATGGGTCAGTGCCCTCCTTCTGTACAGACACATTGTTCTCATGATGGAAAAACTACCTGTATGTGCATTGATTCTCAGATACACAATTGCATTGATGGGCTAAATGACCACAAATAGAACTCTTGGTTTGTGGGTCTAACTAAATCTTTGCCAAGATATCATGGAGCCCATGGTGGGTACAGTTTGACCAGATGTGGAGATATTTCTTCATAGCGTGTGACATTAACATTTAAAATAATAGAATAAAGAACAATCCCCACATCACAGCTGTAAGCAGTCACCAAAGAGAAAGAGCCCTGGTTACCTGGAATGTCATCCTAATACCCCCTCTCCTACAATGAACATATGATCACCTTTTGCCTTATTAGCTAATTTAATTATAGTAAGTATGAAATATTAGCCTTTGTGGAAATCTACAGGAAAGGCAATCACTTATGGGATTNTTAATCCCAACATTAGGGAGGCAAAGCCAGGCGGATCTCTGTGAGTTCAAGGCCAGCTTAGTCTACAAGAGCTAGTTCCAGGACAGGCTCTAAAACTACAGTGAAACCCTGTCTCAAAAAACCAAAAACCAAAGCAAAACAACAACAAAAAACAACAAAAAGTAAAATAAATAAAAAAGTTATTTAAATAAAATAAAAAAGAAGATAAGAAGGTCACATCAGAGCATGCTGCTAAGAACAGAACTTCACAGTGTGCAGCAGTGCAGTCACCCAAACCCCTCACCACAACCCCTCCCTCAAAGACACTGTCTTCCATTACCATCGCATGTTAGGTCGCATCATAGGATTTCAGATGGATGTACATAGTCAAATTATATCTGGAAGTAAATGTATAATTTCTGTACTTTTAAAATAACAATTCCTGGGGCCAGTGATACAGCTCAGCAGTTAAGAGCAATTGTTGTTCTTGCAAAGGACCTGGGTTAGATTCCTGGCACCCATATGTTAGCTTACAACCAATGTTCTATAGCTACAGTTCCAGGGGATCTGCAACCTTCTTCTGACTTTTACAGGTATCACACACACACACACACACACACACACACACAAATGGTGCATACACATGTGTACAAGCAAAACATTCATACATAGAAAATAAAATAAATCTAGAATAAATTAAACTCACAAATATTCAGGGACCTCCTTAGAAAGTGTCTGCTACCCAAATGACGCATGAAGCCCTATCATTCTAAATTCTCAAGCTTGGATTTCATCAGCTCTCATCTGCACTATTCTACCTAAATATTTCCCCCGTTAGAAGGAACAGAGGCTCCTTGTTGATATGTAATTACAGACCAGGGTAGGGAAAGGGCAAGAAGAACCAGGGATGGTGTATTGGGCCAGAAAGGAAGAATACTATAAAAGATTCTTAGGAGTATACCAACTTGAAGAGGCCCCTTCTAGGTAAAGATGGGAAGACATGAGAATTAATGTTACCAATGAATTAGTAAGAGTTACATGTGTTAAATCTACCAATTTATGAAAATGATTGGAAGCATATTCAGTCTCCTTTGAAAGATGTCAGGAAAGCAAGGTTTTAATGAGTAGAAAATAAAGGAGTTAAACGTTGAACCCATTATCCCTTTGGAAAGTGCATGCTTCTGATGCAAGTCATAGATAAAGTTATAGTTCTGTCTCTAGAAATATTTCTTCTAGCAATTAACAGATTAAAGAATTGCAGTGCTCTATTTTATCTTTCTTAATGGGACAATATATCTTGGAAATGCCAGTGGCTACTTGTACCACAAGAAAGAAAATAAGATTTTATGTTTCCTGATAAAGATGTTTTGCCACCTATGCTCCTTTGCTGCTAAAACCATAAACACTAAATCTGAGGAAATTGTGGATCCTATCAATTAGCTAGTATGAGGAGAATACATTTAATGACATTCAAACGGTGTGGTTTGTCTACAGAACAGGCCCTTTTGGTTAGAGTGACTCAGATATAAACTAATGATGACATATACATCTCACTTTCATCTTTGTGAGACCCAACACTTATGAAAATTTATTTTAAAAATTATATAAGGATTTATAGAAGGTGAATTTCAACCTTGGTTAGGTATTCCTTATTTACAGTAAGGAATCATTGTAAAAATATATGGGTGCCATAATTAGTGTTTTTGCTGGTTGCTTTGTAAGGTTTCTTGTGTTTTGAAGACTAAATGTAATATTTTCAGGTTAAGATAGATGAAGTTTGAGATTTGCCTCATAGCGGTGTGGGATCAGGGCAGCAACTAAATAGGAATAATGCTAAAAGAAAATTGTTCAGGAAGTGGATTTTGTTTTGTTTGAAAATTTAGGTGGTGGAAAGTTTTACATACATTTGAGTTTTGTTATTAAAATTGCTAGTTATAATTAATCCCATTTTAAATCTAAAACTGTTCTCTCTCTTTTCAGATGGCAATACGAAGGTTTAAAAAGTTCAGCAAGTTGGAGCTTGTCCTCATTGTCCTGCTGCTTGTGTTGTTCATCATTGCTGTGGTTCTAATTGTGCTCTTAGCCAATTCTACTCCAAATGGTAACGAGTGACTCTGAGTCTCTCCCAAATCAGAGCAAACTCATCGCCTATGGTAGCAAAGTCAAGCCTTTCTATTGCTTCATGTGTGTATGAATGCAGATGTGAATGTCTACAGATTGTAGGTATCTTACTGAATATCTATAAACCACGGCAGGCCAATAGATAGGAGGCTTAAATTCTGGAACTTTCATTTCCACATTTAATTAGTACACTGGATCTAGCTCCACAGTTGGCTTAGAAATGTATTTTCTGAATGTTATAAATAATTATAGTTCTGTTAATAATGATAATGAACAATGTGCTGTGTAAAAGGAAATACATGTATATATTTACTATATATCAATTCAACTATTTAAAGCCCCACATTGATTCTTAAAAACCTACTCATGTTATTTTTATCTAAAGTTTTTTTGAGATGATATATCTCAAAAGATGGGCTAGGGTGTGCTGAATGATCCGGGCTTCCCTATCTGCCTCACACAGAAATCACGTCTTGTGGGAACCAGGCAATGAAGAGCCAGCCTGTGACTACTGTCAAACCATTTTTCTTTTGTCCATTCTACTCCCCCAGCTACATCAATTTCTGCTTTTTACAGAAAATAAAATTAGAATCTCAAAGATCATTTAGCATTATAGTTTCATGATTCTAAAGAGGGGGCTAAAGCCTCATGCAGAAGCTGGACCAAACACAATTTGTTTAATGCATTGCTTTTGAACTGGAAACCCTAGTGCAAAGAAAAATAACTAGAAGCAACATTTTCTTGTTATAATGCCATTGTTCATGAAGATAGTACTATAAATAAAACTTCTTCCCTGTTTCAGTGCGCAATAACAATGCCCTTTCTGTCTTACTGATCTTTACATTAGAAATCAAAGTTTTGTAGCCCTGGGTTGGTTTCTAGACTTGCCTTTTTTCACTTGGCAGTTATACTTACAAAATAATGCTACCACCTGGAAGTGTTCTAACGGACTGTTCCCCAAGAAAGTAGAATTGAAATTTCTGTGCTTAAGACAGCACTTTTACTGTATTTTCTCTGTGTATAGCTCCCGCAGAGGTCCGCAGACTCTTCTATAAGGGCCAGAGATTAAGTATTAGATTGTCAGAGCTAATGAGATGATGGTTTAGTAGTAAAAGGCACTTTCACTAAACCTGATTATCTGAGGTCAGTCTCTAAAAGTCACATGATGGAAAGATAAGACTGAGTCCTTCAGGCTGTCCTTTGACCTTCAGTCAGTCTTTAGATTGACTGCCTCATATGGTTTCTATGCTCATGTGTACTGTTGCCATGGCAACGTAAAGTAATTACCAATAAATAAGTATATTTGTGTTCCAGCAATACTTCATTTATAGGGACAGGTTGGGACCTGATTTGACTGACAGGGTATGATTTACTGACATAGCCTAAAGTCAAGTTGGTGTCCAGTTTTGCAAGCTTCTAATGATGGAGTACTTTGTCTTGTATGTAGCGTATTCCAGGGGACCTCCACCAAAGAAGGATATGATGTTGGTATACACAGAGGTAAATACAGTTAGCAAGAACAAAACAAGGTGTAATGAAGTAAAAATGCAGAACTTTAAACGCATGGAACTAGAGAGCAGTCAGGAGAGGAATTAATGGCGTTGGAAGTGCAGAGAATCCTGGTCCTCCTGAATGCCTGGTCATATATAAGTCCAATTATTTTGTGTCTACTTTTGTGATATGACTCTCCTAGGTCCTGGCACAACTAGCACTCCTAACACAACAATCACAGTCATCCCTCCCAACTGCTCAGTGCTAAGTGAAGAGGAACGGATAAGCTGCATCCCTGACAAGACCCCTGACAAGGTGTGTGCCGTGCATCTTGCTTTCAGTTAATAATTCATAACAAGGTGCAGCTTCTTCTCTTCTTCATATTCTTTTTCTTTGTTAGCCTCCCTCTTTTCCCCCTCCTCCTCTTCTTCCTCTTGTCTTCTTTTTTTCTTCTCCATTTCACAGAAAGTTGTGTGTGTGGCAGCATTAGGAGCTCACATAACTTAAACTGCATCCATGTTTGTACGGTCATGTAGCATCAAGGGAAGAAGAACTAGAATAAAGCCTCGGGTTGCCAGGTTCAGCAAGTTATATCACAGAAAGAAATGACCATGATTCTACTGTAAGTGTGTTCCATGTAAGGTTTTAGACTTAGTGAAAGTGTGTTTGTCTTTTTACACGTAGCTACACTTGATGGCAGTCCTCAACTTTCATCGCCTCTCTTCTTGCTAGCATTATGTCATTTCAAAAGGTTATCTGGGGTCTACAAAAAAAATTATGTGTGTGCACAAAGCATGGCTTGACATAAGGACAAAGTTTCAAGAGCTAAACTTTGGAAGGAAGAAGGTAATTAATGCCAGCGTAAAGGGCTTGCAGGGACGTGACACTTTAGTACAGCATTTCTAGGTCCCCAGCTTATGCAAATCTGAGAGAGTATTATGATAATAAAGCATTTATTGCATGAGATCTGCCATTTACATTCCGAGAATAAAAATTATATCTAAATGAAAGCAGAGTGCAGCCTTCTGAGCGAAGTCCACCCAAGTGGACAGATTGGTATCAGTTGCACAGTGTATGCTGGCGGCATGTGTTTCTTGGACATGTGTGACAGTCACTCTGTTCCCACAGTGCTGGAGTGATCTGTGATGTTCTAGAAAGTCACTGCCCCCACTCCTGGGCCCCAGTGGTTTGCTTTTAATGAAAGGATGAGATGTAATTGCAGTGGGTGTGTCACTGGAGGGAGAGGTATCACAACGGTTCTTTTACTTATCTCGTAAAGTAAGCAAAAATAAATTACTAAAAACATAAAGGTATCCGAGAAATAAAATGTCAACCAGAAATCACGTGCATCCAAATACCTATATGTGTGATGTTTTATGGCCCAACTTTTGATAGCCATCTATTCTACCTTTCCAGGAGTGCTTTATTGTTGCATAGACTTTGTAAACAGGAATATGGCTGGGGTCTCTTGGTGGAAGGCAAGGAGAAGAATGCTGTAAGAGAACAAATATGAGGAAAAGAGAAGAGGTAATCTTGGAGGGCATAGCAGGACTCAGAAGTCAGAAGGGAAGGGTGTTATGTGTTATAATAGCAACAGCCGTCGGGGCAGAGGAAAGGTAATAGTGATGAAAAAGGAAGAAGAGAATGAGAGACTCTGAGAAAGGAGAACGCAGAAGGGAGAATGAAGAAAAGCACCTTAGGTATGGGCCCGAAACTAAAGAGAAGTAAGAAAGGATTTAATGGACAGAAAGAAAGAATGGGATGTGCATCAGGCACTTGAACTACTATTTTGTCCCCGTGGAACTGAAGATGAATTCAAGGTGGAAGCAGTGATCAAAGCTGCACTGGTGGGGCTGGGGGCCTAGGTTGTTGAACTGAACCATTCTGCACAGCCCAGAGAAAGCAAGAGTGTCCAGGGAAGACTGCCAAGAGGTCAGCGTAAGTCGGAGCTTGATGGCTGAGTCCTGTCTGTCCGTGTGTGCTTTGTTGAGGGATGGACAGCTGTGGTCTAGATGTGTTTTGCCAAAGCAACGTATTTTTTTCCCACTGGGTTTGTAGAAAGTTGACTCAAATCTAATAATTTGTTAGTGTCACATTATTCTAGGAAATGAGTTACCAGGCAGCTCCCAGTAGCAGATCATTTTTTCACTGTTACCCTTTCCGTATTTCATCGAGCTGCAGGATATCGCTGAATCTCAAATATCGTCAGTGCCACACGAATGCTTCATCCTGCTGTTTTAGTACTTTATTATAATTCTCTCCAGTCAAGGTACTGTTCAGAAAGGGACCGTTAGATTTTCCAACATGATGCAGCCATCTGAATAACCTTGTGATCTTTATGTTCATCTGTTGTCTTGCGTCTCCTTGGCCCAGTTGGAGGGAAATACTGCCACATTCAGTGATCTGTTTTCTCACAGAAGATGTTTCTAAGCTTAGGTGGTACAGTTGCTATGTGACCTGTGCACCGTCTATTGATCTAGCGGTCTCTGTCATTGCTGAGGGTCTGAATGTAAGGACGATAGATGTGTTAAAGGGTCATATGGAGGTGGGCAGGAAGCAGTGATGAACTCAGACGACAGACAGAAAGGAAGATTCCCTTGCCGAGGCCATTGCGGTTTAATTTTATCCCTCGCATCTCCTCTGTCTTAGGACAAGAAAATTCACGTTATAAATGTCTCTGAAGATGATTTCTGGTTGTAGATACAATTGTTCCTTGTTCTTTTTAAAAATGTGCTTCTAAGATTTATTTTGTGTGTATAGTGTTTTGCTGCATGTGTGCATGTGTGCATTATGTACATGCCTGATGAGGCCCTGGGAAGTCAGAAGTCAGCCTTGGGGTCCCTGGGAGTAGAGTTAAAGATGGTTGTTAGCCTGCTATGTGTGTGCTGGGGACTGAGCAGCTGGGTCCTCTGCAAAAATGCTGATGCTTTATCTACTCAGCAATCTCCCCAGCTCCTGTTTCTTGCTATTTATTTATTAAATATTATAATTATTGTTATTTATTATTATTTATTATTTGGGCTTTTTTTTGAGACAGGGTTTCTGTGTAGGCCAGCCTGTCTGTGTGTACCAGACAGAGATCCACCTACCTTTGCCTACCAAGTGCTGGGATTAAAGGCGTGTGCCACCAGTCCAAGCCTTGTTTCTTACTCTTAATGGGGGTGGGGTAGTGAATATCTGTGTCGAGGACTGGGGACAACTCTGAGTCCGTTTAGGAGAATTTTTAAAATTTGTTTTGTTTTTTAATTTCTTATTGATTTTATTACATGTGCATACATGTATATAATATATGTAATATATAATACATACCTATTTAAAATTTTATTTTGAAGAGACTAGACTCTTAGAAGCTTTTGTAAGAGTCATTTATTCTTTGAGAATTTCATAATGTATTCTTTTCCTTTAACTCCTTTTTTGGTTAGGATCTATTTTTTATTAAAAATAATTTTTAAATACAATATATTTTAATTATAGTTTCTTCTCCCCCAACTCCTCCCAGAATCTCTGCACTGTCCCACCAAGCCAAATCCACAACATTTCTTTCTCTCTCTTATTAAGCATCTAAAAATCAAGAAAATAAAAGCAGACAAACAAGCCAAAATAGGGTAAAAGAAACAAACACTCAAGAAAAAGAAGGAGCGAAAGAAAAAGCTTAAGAAACACATGTAGATATAGAGACACACACATTTACATATACAGAAATCCCATAAAAGCTAGAATCATACAAAACTAGAATCATAATATTTATGTAAGGGAAAAAATTACCCCCGAAAGCATTTTGAAACAAAAAAACCTCTAAAACGCCAGAGTTCTTTTTATGTTGGCATCTTCTGCTGGAAATGGGGTCTGCCCTCAAGAGTAGTTTGCATACTCAACGAGACTCCATTGAAGAAAATTAATTCTTCATTTGTGAGTGGCTATCAATTGGAAAGAGCTTCTGGGTTAGGGATGGGGCATGTGTCCACTTCCCCTCTCAGCAGGGAGGACCCGATCAGGCCCAGATCTGTGCCGGGCCCTCTGCATGCTGCCATAGTCTCTGTGAGTTCGGATATGCAGTGGTCTTGCTGTGTTTCGAAGGCCCATTTTCCTGGTGTTGTGCATTACCTCTGGCTCTTACACTCTTTCTGCTTTCTCTTCCTCAGGGAAGGGAACTGATAGAGACATCCCATGAGGACTGAATGGTCCAAGCTCTCTCATTTTCTGAACCTTGTCCAGCTGGTTCTCTGAGCTTATTCCCATCTACTGAAGGAGGAAGCTTTTCTGATGATGGCTGAGCATGACCCTGGTCTATGAGATTAGCAGAATGTCACCATGAGTCATTTTATGGCTGCCTTCCTTTAGCACCGCATTTCCATTCCCAGCACCCATGGCTAGACTTTCTTTTATTGAAAGCCTAACTTTCAATATTCAGAAATGTTTTTATATTTTATAGAATATACACTAATACTGTCCAGCCAGAGTTCCTCAAAGCATCAGCAGACTAAGAACCCAGACAAGAGCGCCACTTCTCCGAAGTGCTCAGATCCCATATCTGAACATGACCCAACCTCAAGTCTCTTTCTGGGACTTTGTAGCTCATGGCTCTTCCGAGAACCAACTAATGGTTATGCGCTGATGTGCAAACCCAGAGTAATTTTTAGGTGGAGGCTCATTATTCTATCAGCAAAACATGCTGTCTTCATTGATAAGTCATAAAACTTGGTCACATAAATACACTGATAAGAAACTGGAATGTGGAAAAATATGTCACTTTTTTTTGCCTGCTATTTCAAATCCTTATCAGTTAGTGAGACAGTGTGTTCAGATAAACATAGTCACTAAGCAGTGATCATTAAACACCATTAACCTCTGGAATTATGAACAGTTTTTGAGATGTATTCTCTTATCTTTGAAAATTTCATACATGTATAGTTTTCATATTTATTCCCCGCTCCAACTCTTTTTGGATCTCCCCATATCTCCCTACCAAATTTAGACCCTACCCCCTCTTCCCCCATTGCTTAAAAACTTTAAAATTATGATTTCAAAGGTCATGTTCTCTGAAAATACCTCATAGTCTGATTTGGAGACTTGAAAGTCTGAATCATGGACTGGAAGAGAAGGTGTATTTCTTTAAAATTTGGTTATCAGGCACTGGAAAGATGGCTCAGAGGTTAAGAGCACTGGTTGGTCTTTCAGAGGTCCTTAGTTCAATTCCCATCAACCACATGGTGCCTCAGAACCATCTATAATGAGACCTTGAACCTTCTTCTGGCCTCCAGGCATACATGTAGGCAAAACGCTGTATACATAATAAATAAATAAATAAGTCTTAAAAATACCTGCTATCAGATCTTACATAGCATGGAATAAAGTGGCCATGTTAACCTTTAAAACCTTACTCAATATGCACATATTTTAAAATAGTCTATAGTCAACGTATTTCCATCATTCAAGATTAATTTTATTTATTTCATTGAATGTTTATTTACTTATTTTATGTGTGTATGTGTTTGTGTGTTCATGTGCTTCTGTGTACATGTGGAGGTCAGAGGGCAGCTTCTAAGAATTGGTTCTCTCCTCTAACATGTGGGGCCTAGGGAATGAACTCAGGTTGTCAGACTTGACAGAAAGCGCTTTTACCTGTTGAGCCATCTTGCTGGCTCAAGATTGATTTTGCTTGTTTATTTATTTATTTTTTTTGCAAAGTTGCTGTGCATGCAAATGACCAGTGATTGCTTTGGAGAGTACAGATTAATTTGGATTCCTTTATTATTGAGTACTTTAACTTCTAAAATTCCCGCTTTGGCTAGAAAACAGAACACTTCAGCTCTTTATGGAGATTCACTCATTCCATGGTTTTGCTCACAACATCAGATTGTCCTAGCTCTAGAAATATTTAGTGTCTTCAATGTGAAGCCCATAACAGTAGAGCACTGACCTGAGGTTACCTTGGGTTACTATTCCCCTTAGCTCAATGACATAGCTATTCAGTGAAGTGTGGATGACTGTGAGCCCTCTTACTAACACACATTCTGGGTTTGACTGAATATCATTGTCTTAATAAATTTTGTGTTGCTGTAAGAGAATACTCAAGACTGAGTAAATTATGATAAACAGAAATTTACTTCTCATAGTTCTGGAGGCTGGGAAGTTCATAGTCACACTGATGCAGGTCCCCTTGCTGCATCCTCACAGGGAGAGAATGGAAAAGGCATTGAATCCCAGTCACGAGATAGAGACATCAATTTTTGATCACTGCTGTTAAGGGGTTCCAGCTCTTAACATCATCACATTGGCAGCCCTCAAACTCTGGGGTGGTTGCTTTTTAACATAAAAGAGTCACTAACATTGCCCTGAACTCTGCTTTCTTAGACCACGGTCTCTCTGTTTAGATAATCTTGTGTGTGGTGCATATGTATGGATGCCAGGAGAGGATGTCAGACTGCTCTACCAACCTCACTTTATTCCCTGGAGACAGGTTCTCACATCGAATCTGAAACCAGGTTGGTAACCAACACAGCCCACAGTCCTGTTGTCTGTCTCCAGAGCACTGGAGTCATCCGTGCATGTGCCTATGCCTGGATTATCTTGTGGGCTTGAGGGATTCGGATTCCTTATGTTTACACAGTAAGACTTATTTTGTGGTACAAAATTACAGTGATCATATTGCCATTCATGATTTTATGGAGTAGAGACCCATGCAGGGTTTGATTTGATGTCTTCTATCCTGAGTGCTGCTGGCTATGGTAATTTACTGGCTTATCCTGGTGACTGATCTGTGCTGGTGAAGAGATTCAAGATGGGTTCGTCTGTGCATCTGGCACCTTGGCCAAAACAGCTTTGAGAATGTTTATACTTGAGTACGTTTCCCTCTTCATGAGGTCTCTTCATTGGGTAGGGAAATTGAATTTCTTTTATTGCAACTCAGGGCTGCAAGAGATGGGGGACAAACCTGCCTGCCTTCTTACTAGCCAGGCTCAGGAGCAGCATTGTATAGTCACAGGCCAGACAGACTCAATGGGAAGAGCAAGCTCCACCTCTTTCTTTCAATACTGACAACATTATGTTCTAGTTTTACTTTTTCTTTTCAGTCAACTTGTTATATGAACTACTTCTTTATTTCTCCTCTTCTATCACTCTTTTCTCTTTTCATTAACTTTTTATTATTTTTATTGTGCTATACATTTTCTCCACTCCCCTCTCTTCCTCTCCTTTTCCCTTCTACCCTCTCCCATGACCCCCAATTTACTCAGGAGATCTTGTCTTCCCATGTAGATTAGATCCATGTATGTCTCTCTTAGGGTCCTTTCTGTTGTCTAGGTTCTCTGGGGTTGTGGATTGTAGCCTGGTTTTTTTCTTTGCTTTATGTCTAAAAGCTCCTTATGAATGAGTACATATTATGTTTATCTTTCAGGATCTGGGTTACCTCACCACTCAATATTTTTTTTTTGGGATCCTTCCATTTGCCTGCAAATTTCAAGATGTCATTACTTTTTACCTCTGAGTAGTACTCCATTGTGTAAATGGACCATATTTCGTTATCCATTCTTAGGTTGAGGGACATGTAGGTTGTTTGAGGTTCTGACTTCTATCACTCTTAAATGTCAAGACAAGTAAGAGCTGGACAGAGTAGAGATTGATTTCATTTTAAAATGGGGTTTCAGGATTTGCCAGGACCCCATGGATGAACAGCCTGCAGATGCTGAATGCCTTGTATAAATTAGCGTGCCATTTATAGAGCGCCTCCATGTGTTCATGTATACTGCTATACTTACACTTCTCGCCATTTTTAGATAATCTGATATGTCTATTCTAATTTAAGTGTAGGTAAAGAAGTATTATGTTCTGTGGCTTAGGGGATAATGATAAGAAAGAAAAGACCGTGTTCAATACAGATGCCCTTGTTTAAAATACTTTGATCCAAGTTTGGTCAAATTCTTTGATGTAAAAACTTGTGGATACATGGGAGTGAATATATGTCTATTCTGTTAAAAAGTAAAAAGGCTTTACATTTTTCCTATATTTTCTCCTAGTTACTCAGGAGTGTGCCTTAAAAATGATCCATTATGTGCTGTCTCTCAATTTTATTCAGGGATTTGAAGTATTTTTCCCCACATATTTTGATTCTTCTTCCTTGGGTATGTGTCATATCTGGCCTGTGATTTGTTCTGTGTGGACTGCAGGCTTCGTATCAGCTGGGAGACTGTACCCCCAGTAGTGAGTTTGGGGAGCCTTGTCTGATATGAATACTGTCTTTTACACACCATTCTTTTCACTTGCTTGTCTTCGGGGACTTTGTGAGCTTAAATTTTAGCTGTGTCTGCTATAGGGAGTTTTCTACTGATTTGTTTCTCTCACTATAACTACATTTCTTTTCCTGTTTAGCTCATTTATTGCACAAAGTCCAGGGCTTCATAGTGGCATTTTCCTGGTATATACCTCAGTCCTCTTCCTCTTGTGTCCTCCCCACTTCGCATCTTAAAGAGTTTCCTTTCATTTCATGTCCTTTCCCCCATTAATTCCACATAGAAGAGAAAATGTTCAACACATTTGCAAATCTTGTGCCTTTGTTTACACCATGTATTTATTTTTGAGGCAGTGTCTGGTGCATCTAGCACGGCGTGGCTTCGAATTCTCTGTAGCTGAGGATGACCTTGGATTTCTGATTTTTCTAGTTCATCACCCTAGTGCTGGGATTATAAGCATAAGTGACGGTGCCTAGAAAGTGGTGCCAGGGACTGAAGCGAGGGCTGCGGGCATGCTGAGCCATAGTCAAGCCATATGATAGCTGTCAGGACTGCTTTTCCTAAGGATTTTTTCTTCCTGCTTGTGTCTCACTCTCTGGCTCCTTCTTTCCCTACTGGGACCGAAGGTTCCTCCCTAACCTGGTTTCCCCTCCCTGCCGTATTAGTAGTTACACTTTCTGTACTGTTTGGACAGTGTCTGTTAAACTTTAATCCTCACGTTGAACTTGGTGTTTTGTGCCTGAAGTCTGCTTTCTTTCCGTGTGCCTTTGTCCTTCCATGTCTCTGTTCTGGCGTGATAGCGTTCCCCTGTAGTTGTTTTCCTAGGTGTCCCATGCCTTCCCTGTGAACCCGACCTTGTCTTTCCTTCCACTTCCTACTGCTCAGCTCCACTGCAGTAGCCGGTATTTCTGAGTTGACCAACAGAGGCCGATTTTGCTCTCGCTATGTTTGCGTCTCTGCTTTTTGTTCTTTACAGTTCAGTGAAAAAAATTATTAAACTCTGGTTATAAAAGCCACCCCACTTAAAGTCCTTCCCAGCATCTTTTCCTTTTTTCTCTGCAACCTGAGGCATCATCTGAGTGAGTTTTGAACAACATCACAACCACTGATTAAAGTGTAGATCACAGTAAAATGGCCCCACAGGAGGATTAACCTCATAGACACCATTTTATTTTCATTTTCAAAACAGATTAGACATGCTACTTTAGAAATCCAAGACTTGGAGGCTCTGAAATCTAAAAGGTTTTGAGTACTGACATGATGCTGCATGGAAAACTTCATCCAACGAAACATTGTTTTGTGGGAAAAAATATTTAAGCCTATTTTACAAACCCTGGGGTTATAGTTGGGTGGTAGAGTGCTCGCATAGCATGCAGGAAGTCCTAGGTTTAACGCCAGTGCTGTAAAAAATGGGGTGGGAGAGATCCAAAAAGTATTTCACCTTCAGGTTATGTATTGCATATAACAACAGGTGAACTCTGTGTTTAGAGAGTTCTATTCTCAAAAAATTTTATCATATAAATATATGAAATCCAAAAGTCTAAAAAGAAATCTGAAATTCAAACCACTTATTGTTCTCGTTCTAAGCATTTTGGATAACAGATACTTATTTGCATTGGCCATCATTATAGAAATTAGTATTCATCTAAATGCATTTGTTCTTACATCTTACCATTTTTTCACTTGCCACCTGCCAAACATTGATATATTTTCATTATCCCATGTCTCGTGGTACTCAGAACACATTAAAAAAGGAATGGATAGTTTGTGGTTTTGATTTCTCAGTTGTTACAGTGCTTAGCAGGGTTTCACATCTGTAGTCCTTCATGCTATGGACTTTGAGTTCCATATCTGTAAGGTGGAATGACAGGATATATTACTCATCTATTGCTACGCAACAAATTACCCCAAAGATAATGGCTTACAGGAACAAATCTGCTTTCCCTTGCTTTCTCTACTGAAAGTCTGGTTGACTTTGGTTTGATTGGATAACTATACCTTTGTGATTCTCAGAACCCACCCTGATGGAGTCTTCTGAGAGCACAATGATGCTTTTAGCTTACCCATGTACCCATGACTCTGCTCTGTGGAGTTGGACTGAGAACCCTGCCTTGAGTTCCTCACTGTGTGGCCCCTTCCATGATATAACAGCTTGCTTTTTCCATAGTAGGTGCTCCAGTAGAGAAAGAGAAAGAGCGAGACCAAGGCTACGTTCTGCCTGTGGTCTAGTCTAGCGAGTGCCATCCCACTGCTTCCTACCAGCTGGGAGACACTAGCCCCAAGCCCACACATACAAGGAAAGATTTCTCTGCACTGTTAAATATTTATTCTAGATGCTTCTCTAAAATTAGACTCAGACATCAATTGTGATATAGACAGGCATTTTCCTTAAGGAAAAATTATACTCTATTTGGTTTGTGAAGAAAAGATTACTTTCTGCCTTCGGGGGAGTTGAGGTTTTATAAACATATATATGTATATATGTATATATATAACCACATGGGTGTAACATATATACAGATGTGTAATGTATAGACTTAATAGAATTCTTCCTCAAGCCTTTAAAAAGTAGTATGGCCTTTCCACCTAGCCATTCTTAAAGTTCCAATGAGGTAGACCTGGGGACACCCTTAGGCATGATCTGTCCTGACTTTATACCTTGCATTCTGCTTCTGTATTTGCTGCCTCAGTATCTTTAGTTTATACACAGAGATTCCAAACAAATTCTGACACCCCACACTGTACAATAAATAAACAACAAGTAAAGTCAAGTCAAGACTGGTTTGAGTTGAAAATATCTGAAGAGAGTCTGTTTCTGTCATTTTCCTAATTCAAAGATAATATACATGAGGCTCCATTTATCATTTTTGAATACTGGTAATGTGCATATATTATGGTTTAGAATTTTAAAAGATATGTATCAGCTTTTGTGTGTGAGACATACATTATGTTTCCTACACCATTTCATAAGAAATGTGCTGACAAGGAGAACTGGAGAAGTTCTGCCTCTTGGTGTCAAGTCTCATTTTTACAAGTGAATTGCCGATATCACATTCTCAAATGAACTAATATGTACTTCCTCAAATATAATGAACTAAATGGAGTTAATAGTCTAACTTCTATTTCAGGACACATGTGACCAGCGTGGCTGCTGCTGGGATCCTCAAGGAGCTGATCGTGTACCTTGCTACTATTCCAAGGATCATGGCTACCAAGTGGAGAGTGGTCCTGTGTTTACAAGTACAGGTAGGCTGAATGTGGAGCCCCAGACCTGGAGGTTAGGCTCCATCCTAGAGGACACCTGCAGTAGCAAAGAGTACTGACTGTCCTGTCGTCATGCTATATATGCGACAGAAATGGGCACAGCTCTTATCAGTGGTTAGATCCTATTTTGTCATCAAGCAGTAATCACCCTCTGCCCCGGGAATACACAGACAGTGTTCTGTTTCTGGCTTCATTTTTTTATATATAAATATTTATGTATTTTCTTTCTTTTTGTATAAAAATTTATTTTATTTTTTATTTATTCTTCTCTCATACAATTCACCCCCTCTCTCCTTTCCTCCCAGTCTCTCTTCACTCCCCTCTACCCTAGATCACTGCTCCGCCGTTTCCCTTCAGAAGAGAATAAACCTTCCAGTGAAATCAACCAAACTTGGCATATTAAGTTACAATAAGACTAGACGTGAATCCAAGGCAGGACAAGGCAACCCAGCAGGAGGAAAAGGGTTCCAAGAGTAGGAAAAAGAGTCAGGGACACTCTCATCCCCACTGGTAGGAGTCCAATAAAAATCCTATGGTACACAACCACAGTGCACATGTAGAGATCTGTCTTCACTTTCATGCACTTCATGACTTTGTCACGAGTTGAGCAATTTGTTCCTGAAATCTGAAGTCAGGTGCTTTGCTATCATCTCCTAACAGCTTCATCTGTTAGGATAACACATGTTAATGGATAAAATACCATTTCTGTATCAACAGGTGGGTTTATAGCTTCAAGTTCTGGGATGCTTCCTTCCACTAGTTAGAGGTAGATACAGTGCAAGTTGTCTGAAAGTTTGGCGATAAAACTAAACGTCTGTGAAACTCAGAAGCAAACTAAATTTAAGCAAATTAAATAATTATTATGATTATTTTTGTTACCAAGTTCATTATTTTTAAGGTGTGGAATAAGAAAATAATAATCTCCAAGATTGCTTTCAACCCTATTCTGGTGTAATTTTTATGAAATGGAAATAGTTGCAGTTTTATAAGCATCCTTCAGAAGTCACCTAGTTAATGTCAACCTTCGTGGGCTAATATTCTTCCTTCCCCCAAACTAAAAAGCATCATGATGACCATTCTGGGGTGAGGATGACAGTGGGTACCACTGTGGGAAGGCTCCTAGTGTAAAGAAAGGGTGGGACTCTTCAAGGCCTCAACTGTCTGTCTGAGTGCTGTTTAACGGAGGAGATGATGTCAGTGTAGAAGATGCTCTGTCATGTACTGAGTGCATAACTGAGAAGAAATAGCAACTGAGAGCATAAAGGTGCTTGATCCACACAAGATGAGTCATGATCACGTAGCATAAGAGTTAGCCCTTTGGGGCTGTGTTTTCACTCAGATCTTATAGAAGAGGGTTGTGTAGTTTTGGATACAGTACTGACAGTACTTACCTTCAGGGTCCAGTCTAAGATGAGATGTGTGTATGAGGGGATATGTATCTATATCTTCCCTTCTTTGCAAGATAAAGGTTTTTATTTGCCCCTTTGACCTGAAGTTTAATTTTATGTGGCCACTATTTGCAAATGTACACAACCATCTCTGAAAACCCTTTCTCCTCTACATGTTAGGATTCACAGCCCAGTTGAAAAACTTGCCTTCTGCATCGCTGTTTGGAAACAACATCGAAAACATCCTGCTCACATCGGAGTACCAGACACCAAACCGCTTCCACTTTAAGGTTGTAGTTTGTTTTTTTAAAAATCCTTTAAAGGGACTCTTATACCTCACAACTGCAGTTCTTGCAACGAAGAACATTTTGCTAAAGGAAGTGTCACTCCCTGGTGTAGTCATGTGGCATTTGTTTGTCAAGGCCTTTGATAGCCTTCTTGCCATGTGGTGACTTCCTCAATACATATAGAGTTTGCCAATGAATTTCCAATTTCTACTCATTTGTTTTAGATACTATGAGAATTGCAGAAGGGATCAACATGCTACCATGGCTTTGAATTTTCTAGAGATAGTCTTCAGAATCACAGTGTATCTCTACTTAAAGACTAACATACGCCCAACAGACATACATATAAAGCTGGCAATATAACAAACACATTCCTTTAGACATAATGCCAGATTGATCACTGTCTAATTTCCAGCATCATCTACATAGGAAGCACTGGTTTTGAAAAGGCCGCTGACAGTTTTGAATGATAGATAAGAATTCATTTGGAGTTTGTTTCTATTCATCTCTCTGCGCAGCTGACTGACTCAACCAAGGGCAGGTATGAAGTGCCCCATGAGCATGTGCGTCCCTTCACTGGAACTGCTGCTTCTCCCTTGAACTACCAAGTGGAGGTCTCAAAACAGCCATTTAGCATCAAAGTCACCAGGAATAGCAATAAACAAGTGCTGTGAGTTTTGGAAAATTATCCTGGGGGTGGGAGGAGGTTGGTAATGATAAGGAGAATTGTGTAAACTACTGACCTTACTGTGATCCAAACATGTGTGCACGAGTGGTGTGAAGTCTTTTTACTTCCTTCTTTCTGAACATTATTCTTTTCCCTTTCTCCCATCTGTCTCATCACATGAGCACCACTCAAGACTTATTAAATGTCTATGACCGTTTTAAGTTCAGTGCTCTGATCTTGTGGTAAGGTGTGTGAGGAATAGACGTAAGGTACATACCACAATGCTACCTGGCCGAGTGATATTTTGTCTCTTGGTGTCTATGGGAAAATGTCAGAGGAAGATGTACAGCGGGACAATGGAGTCAGTGAGCTGGGCAGAGCCCTTGTCTTTGTGTCCTCTCCTTCTCACTCCTTTCTGTGCTTTCCTGTGTCTAGGTTTGACTCAAGTATTGGACCCCTCGTCTTTTCTGACCAGTTCTTGCAGCTCTCCACCCGCCTGCCAAATGCGTCTGTGTACGGTCTGGGTGAGCATGTACACCAGCAATACCGGCATGACATGAATTGGAAGACCTGGGCCTTGTTTGCCAGGGACACAGTCCCCAATGCGGTAAGCTTTTCAGTCCCTTTTCTTTTAACATCACAACCTTCATCTCGAGGGTCACATGACATTGCAGTTTAGAGTGAGAATCCGAAGTGACACTGCTTGGTTTGGCTTTTTAGATCATCTACTTACCAGCTATATGATTCTGGCTAAGTTTTTTTTTTACCCCTCTGGGTCTTGGTTCCTCACTTACAAAATGAGGCTAAGGTCAGGTTCGTTCAGTTAGTTAATGTTAGTTCAGTCAGTGGAGCATGAACCTTAAAGCGGGGTTCATACATTCATAGGCGGTAGTGAGGATTAAATGGCCAACACATGTAAAGCATCTAGAAGAACAAATGGAACATAGGAAATGCTCAATAAATTTCTCACTGAAATCAAAAGCCTGTGGTAAACTGTTTTTCAGGCAGTGGAGGCAGCATCTTATCCCTACTCTGTCTCATTTAAAAACACGCTACACAAATACCCATCAGATAGATGGAAAATGTTTTGAGAGAGCAACTTATGGGAAGCAGCTGGTTATCATGACCCAATCTGGAGCTTCAACCATGGGCTGGTGTGGACTTTCAACTCCTTAGACATCTGTATGGATGCTGATTTATATCAAAACTCGATAGAGCACTTGCACTTGCAGATGAGAGTAAGTTAGTACCAGACAGGCCTCTTTGAGTAGAGAGATTCTATGAACAATAGTTTCAGCATTCATATCATTCCAGATTTTACAAAAGTCAAGATCTCGTATACATCGATGAACAGTCAGAGTTGGTGCATTGTTTGAGAAAGCATGAACTCACTTGTTATCGTCTTCTAAATAGAGACTTGAACTCAAAAAATTCATGGGCATCTTCATTGGCCATGATGTTTAGATTAATTGTTTAATTGTAAATGTTTGTTCTTTAATTGTCTTCCTGTAGGCTGGAAATAACTTGTATGGTGTACAGACATTCTTCCTGTGCCTTGAAGACAATAGTGGATTTTCCTTTGGAGTGTTTCTGATGAACAGCAATGCCATGGGTAAAGGACCAAGGATGATTCCTAAACAAACAAGCACAGAATGTATCAGAGTCCCTTTACAACACTATGGTTAAAGGAATGAATCCTTTCACAATGTTTAAAGCACGGCTGCCTGTGTTCTCTAGCTGTTACATCTCTATCTGGCCACCCATGGGATCTGTGTGCAAAGGATTCTCCCCTGACTTCTCAAATCTTGAACCTGGTGACCTCCTTTGTGTTGTTTGTTATTACCGAGTTACGATAACTCTTCCTGTAGTCTACTATGAGACAGGTTCTACCCACAGTGCATAACTGCTCCTTAGTCCTACATTAAGTGATCTCAACCAGCAGTTACAGTATAGTCAGCACAGGGGAAGAAGAGATGGATCAAAATCCAGGGTTGCTGGTAGGCATAGGATATTGAGACTTACGTTCCTAATTGATTATCATTGGATTCGATCATTGTTATTTAAAGATGGGGTCCACACAGTCTTTTATGTCCATATACGATGAATATAAGATGAGTATAGATATTGAGACTAAGCATTGCTTCAACATCCAAAGATCTTCATACGTCTTCTTCTCATAATTAGTGTCATGCTCTTTTATAGACATTGTCAGTTTGAAATAATTTAAAGAATAAGTTAGAAAGAAAGCTCTAATCCCTCACCACAATTTTTATTTTGATTTGAGAAGCAATCTAGTTGATCCAAGATCATTCTAGAACACAAACATCCCAAGAACAGACAAAAAGAACACACTGTCCAGTTTCAGGTGGTTTTAAACAAAATCACAAGCATGAGTTGAGTCAGACTTAATGGGAAAGCTACAAGGTCCTAGGTCCTCTGTGAGATTTAGTCCTATGTGATCTGAGCTCATTCAGAAGTCTCCGAGACCCTCTGTCCCTAGACACAGAACAAGGCTAGGAGGCAACTGCTGAGGAGCGTGATGGGAGCTTAATGGGACTTGACACTTACAATATAGTCTCTGACCTGCTTTACCGTGACTCTTCTTCACTGACGCTAGTACTTCAGACTGTATAGCTGGGCTGTGTATTTACAGTAACAATGAGGTATAGAATAAGAACAACGGGTTTGGAGGAATTTTTGTTCTTTTGCCCTCTTACATCTAATTCTTGTAGGCCTGCAAACTAAACTGCCAGAAAGATACTAGCAAGCAAAAGACAGTTTATTTGCATATGCAAAGAATATACAGGAAGACGTACTCAGGGTTGAGTACCTAAAGGGTTGCAACTTGAAGCTTCTATACCATCTTATCAGTGGTAGGCAAAGTGAAACGGGCATGCGCAGACTCTCAACAGTGGCAGGCAAGGTGAAATGGGCATGCGTAGGAGAATTAAGTATCAGGAAAGATACATGGGACCTGAGAACAGATGGGGGTATGCGACATTCTTGTGACAGTATCCACTGATGTTCATTGTTGCTTCCATGGAGTGGATATGTGATAGCTGAGTTATTTTGAGGGGCTCTGATCTTGGATAACTAGGGGTTTCAGTAACAAGGACGTCGGCCTCAAGTAAGCTTTGTGCTGCATTAAATATTCTGGATTCATTTGTGAGCCTGGTTATTCTTTGGACAGAGCCTGGGTTATGGCACAAGAGTCAGGATATTCTAGTTTCCTGTTATTGAAGTTTATTGCAGAATACGTGTTTTGGCACTCATGTATGTCAGAATTTGTTTATAACATGTGGGATATTAAAAATCACTTTACTGAAGTTCAGGTAGTTAGTGTCTATGACCATAAACTTTATAGTTGCTTCAATAGAACAAATCCTAATTTTTGTCTCTGTTTATTTTAATCTTTTAAGAGATTACCCTTCAGCCTACTCCAGCAATCACATACCGCACCATTGGGGGAATTCTGGACTTCTATGTGTTCTTGGGGGACACACCTGAGCAAGTTGTCCAAGAGTATCTAGAGGTAAATATGAAATCATGGCTTTGACTGAGGGAATCCTACCTACCAAACATTTCAGAGATGTAAATTTAACACACATGTGTGAGCTAGACACACTTGAGATGACACATTTAAGACATAGGACAGACCTCACATATGCAAGGGAAATTTCTTTATGAAGTTTTTGTATTCTAAAAATGTAAGAAGATACAAAGATGCTGAAGTGTGCCCTTACTCCTAAAAGGGAGATATAAAAGTTAACTAACATCATAATGTTAATGAATCAATACACTGAAAAATTGAATCTATTTTATATCCCAAACCAATGCATAAAAATGGCTTTATTTTAAGAAGTTCTGTGCTGTGAGATGGACTAATTGGTAAAAGATGGTTTGCACTTGCATTCAGAAGCTCAGCAGTTCTGTAAAAGGCTGGATGCTGTAGTGCATATTTGTAATCTCACAATGGGGAGACGGAGACAGGAGAATCCTTGGGGGATGCTTCTCAGTCACTTATACAGTCACTAATTCATGAACTCCAAGTTCATGTGAGACCTTGCCTTAAAATTAAGGTAGAAAGCAATTCAGAAAGATACCCTGCGTAAACCATGTGTACACACACAACATAACTGACTTTCATTTCACACGTTCGTTTCAGCTCATTGGGCGGCCAGCTCTGCCTCCATACTGGGCACTTGGGTTTCACCTCAGCCGGTATGATTATGAATCCCTAGAAAAGATGAAAACAGTTGTGGATCGAAACCGTGCAGCACAGATCCCTTTTGTAAGTAAGCTTGTTCTCCAAAAAGAAATCCACGGAGGAGCAGGAACAGCCTCTACCTTCCCCATACTTTCCCTCTTTGAGTTCGTTCCCTTCTTGGTAATAGAATGACTTTTATGCACTTAGAATACTAGAGCGTTTGTCATATCTTGTTTTACAAGATCTGTAGTTCTCACTAGGAAGCATTCCTTGCAGACTGGCAGTACAGATGAGGCAGCAACCTGGTTTCTGACTGTGTATCATTCTACTGCTTCTGTTTTCTTAGGCTTGCTGTGTCTACATTTTTACAGAATTTAATTTTGAGTTAAGTTAGTTCTCTCTTTAGCTCAGATTTTAGCTAATGCTTCTCCATGTAGGTTTATTACCTTATATTTAGTCTTGGTTGGATTGTTTGGACTCAGAAACATCATGGCAGAGACTGACTACAACACTGTTATAAGAGTTCTTCTCCAAGGTCTTGGTAAAAACTTGATTCTTGGGTTTTGTGTCAGGTAACGCATAATGCAAGCCTTCCAGCTCCCAACCCCTAGATCCTGAAGACTTAGGGCAACACACACTCACACTCACACACACACACACACACACACACACAGAGACAGAGAGAGTCAGAGAGAGATACAGAGACAGAGAGAGACAGAGACAGAGAGAGACAGAAAGAGACAGAGAGAGACAGAGAGAGACAGAAAGACAGAGAGACAGAGAGACAGAGAGAGACAGAGAGAGACAGAGAGAGACAGAGAGAGACAGAGAGAGACA
>LOEQ01009415.1:24371-34918 GCA_001685075.1 Bramus lutescens
CAATTTGTGTGTTGTTATTTCGGGTGTAAAGCTAGCCGTGCGGGAGCTGGGCCGAACTAAAAGCAGTCCTGCTCCCCTTTCACTACACTCAAGACTTTCTAAATCAAAATGATAAAAGCTAACAGGAACTCATAGAGACTGAAGCAGTATATGCATTGGGACTACTTGGGTCTGAACACATACACAAATATACCCTCTCAGCACCTTATGGGACTTTCTCCAAAATCCATCACATACTCCAACAAAACCATGTCTCTACCCATTCCAGAAAATTGAAATAACACCATTAATCTTACCTAAGCACCAAAGATTAAACTTGGATATCAACAAAAAGAGAAACAAAAGAAAGCATGTGAACTTATGGAAACTGAACAACTCATTACTGAATATAAAATGTGTCTGATATAAAGAACCACAAAGAACTAATATATATATATATATATGAATAAAATAACCTAATGAAAATGGGGCATAAATCAAACCAAAAGTTCTCAAAAGAGTATACTCAAACAGTTGAGAAACACTTAATCTTTAGGATTATTAGTCATCAGAGAAATACAAATCAAAGTTTTAACGTTTCATCGTATACCTATCAGAATGGTTAAGATCGATACAAAATGGGACACCCTAGGCTATGAGAGGAAATGGAGTAAAGGGAACATTGCTCCATTGTTGGTGGGAGTGCTAACTTATACAGGCACTATGAAAATCAATGTTACAGTTCCTCAGGTAGATAGAAATATATCTACCTCAAGATCCAGGTATACCATTCTTGGGCAAATGATGATTCAATCTACCACAGGGAACTTTCTCAATCCATAAAAGTTGGAAATTGCAAGCTACCTAGATATTCATTAATAGAAAAGTGGAAAAAGAAATGGTAGTGTATTTACTCACTTGACTATTATTCTGTTAATATTAATAATTAATAATAATTCAATTAATATTAAATAAATGAAACCATGAAATAAGGAGATAAAACATGAAATTAGAAAATATAATTCTGAATGAGGTAACTCAGATCTAGAAAGACAAATATAATCAACCCTTAGCTCATTTATCATCAGAGAATCTTCCTCACATAGCAGATAGGAACAAATACAGGGATCTACTGTCTTTGCAGGATGAGAGACCATGTAACACTCATTCCTAAATGGGATGGCTTGATGAAATCTCTTTCCTAAGGCATTAACCCTGCAGAAGAGAAGACAGAAAATATGTAAGAACCAAAGGGGATGGAGGAAACCAAGAAAGCACGATCCTCTAAATCAACATGATAAAAGCTTATATGAGCTTCTGGAAACTGAGGTAGCATGCACTAGGACTACGTGAGTCAGAACTCTGTGTATATTTTATGGCTTCCAGTTTAGGTTTTAATAGTATTCTTGAGTGTGCAAAGGATTGGATCTTGATGAAAATGGAGATAGGGGAACGTGGAGACGTAAAGGGAGCAGAAACTATAATCAGAGCATATTTTGTGAGAAAATTTATTTTCAAAAACAGGGAAAAAGAAATAAAAAGAAACAATATTATTTGGAGCCTTGAGAAGATTTCAGCTATTTAGTCACTATAAGCTACTACCATGTGGGAACTTTTCCAGCAATAGTTCAGGCTTTTCTGTTAACTTTTCTCTCATCACAGAAGGAAATTGTCCGTTTAAATTTCTTCTTAATTCATACATATTTAATTCATATATATATTTAATTTACACACACACGTGTGTCACTAAGAAAATAAGGACCTCTAAATCAACAGGATTTGTGCATGTATGAACTGAGCATACATTGTGCATAGATAACTGAGGGCAGCATGAACAGGCCTGAAGAGGTTTGCACCAAGTGGGATCCTAGTGCTGAAAGAAGTGGGCATATCAATTAATCAGACCCACATGCAATCTCCAATTGACAATCACTTGCAAATGAAAACTTAGTTTCAGTCAAGACTGTTGTGCCAGGAAAATAAACTATTTGTAAGTGTAGGCCTAATGCCCCAACAGTCGATACCAAACAGAAAACAAAGTAAATGGCATCTTTGGGGATTCTTTGTCTCATAATATCAGGGCTTTTTGATGGTCTTTTCTTTTCTTCTTATTTACTTTATTTTTGTGTGTATTCTATTCTTTTTATCCCGTGCTTCCTTTGCATACATATTATGACTTCTAGTTCATTGTATTTAAGGGAATCCTGAGTTTGAGAAGGAGTGGGTATCTGTTTCTTGTACCTTCTTTTGCACTCCTTTCCTTCTGTTTGTCTGTTTCTTCCTATTCTGATATTTTAGTTTTTGTTTTATCAGATTTTCTATTATTTTATACCGTATATTATTATCCTTTAGAAGTCAGTTTGTTTCCTAGAAAAGAAAGAAAGGAATGAACCCAGATGAAAAGAAACTGGGGAAGAACTGAGAGATAAAGAGGGAGGAGAAACTGCAATCAGGATATATTATATTATGTGAAAAAATATATTTTCAATAAATATGAGTAAAAGATAAAAAATAATGTCTAAGGCTGAAGGAAGGAATCAGTTCAATCTTTCTACCTATAAAAGTCTTGAAATCTAGGAGATGGGAAGATCATATCTTTTTTTAGCACTTGCTGAGGTAGCATGGCCAGGTTCAAACCTTGATCCTGATTTTCCAGCCTCTAGAATTATGAAATGGGACATTTTTGTTGTTTATAAAATTCAATTTGTAGTAATTAGTTATAGAAGTTCTAGCAAACTAATATAGCCATCTATACCAATCATTAACATAAATGGATACACAAATAAATATTTCTAAATGTTTCATTCTAGTAAATAGGCAACTCAGTTTATTACAATTATTAAATTATTTTGTGTTTGAGACAAGATGTTATGTGGCCTAACCTTATCTTGCTTCCAATACCTACACCTCCAAAGTACTGGACTACAGGTATATGCTATCATTTCCACCTAGCTCCTGACTCATCTTAGATCTGTTCTTTTACTGTCATTGCTACTATCTCCAGATTCTTACATTCCATATTAAAATAAAATAATTAAGATTTATTAAAAATAAAAA
Organism: Bramus lutescens; assembly: GCA_001685075.1. Classification (NCBI taxonomy): domain Eukaryota; kingdom Metazoa; phylum Chordata; class Mammalia; order Rodentia; family Cricetidae; genus Bramus; species Bramus lutescens. The sequence continues at coordinate 27,408 of LOEQ01009415.1, forward strand.
CAAGCACTAGTTATACATGATGAAGACAAAATAGCAGTTTGAAATAGATTAACACTATGTGAAGACCAGTCTCTTCAAAGAGAATTAACCTGAACTGTGTAATCAAAGGACATGTAGTATTAATTTGTTTCAGTGCCATCACCCAATATATGTGCTCAATCTAAAACACCGAGAGGCAAATTAGAGTTTCTAGAAAAATTAAACTACAAAATGTGATTAAATAGATTAAATTCTAATATTAAATGTTTAATATCATCTCTATAAAAAGCTCGGATGTTAAATATCTTAGATGGTTGTTTCCTGTATTCTATTAAGTAACTATGAGATATTAGTTTCCTGTGTGTGCTACTGTTGAGTGAAGGAGTATCAGGCCCTTTACAACAGATTTTTCCATGAACTTTCAACTTGATAATGGAGCTAGGTTTGTGGTATGGTATCTTCAGCAAGTAATAGTTATTTTATGGTTTCATTTTAATCATGAAAAAAATCAATATTTATTTTTACTGCACGTGTTTCTGAGAAAGTATGACTTTTGAAAGCATTAATTTTGAAGACAGAGTTTAATACACTGAAGTTCTTGGGACTACTCTTCATGGGTCATGACTAATCCCCTGTTTCCTCTTCACCAGATACTGTGCTTGAGTCTCGATTTGATGTAAAAGCCATTGTGCCTTTTCCATGAGAAAAAAAATTGCTTTAGCAAAACCGCCTGACCTGAGTTTTAGAATCTGAGAAAGCTTTCTTTCAATGTATCACTAAAGGTTTAGGTTCTTTAATGTTTTTCAGTGTTTAGCTTTTACTTCTGATATAAACCCATAGTAATGCCTAAACATTATGTGATAAAACTAATAGTAATGAAGTATCATAATAATTATTCCCATTTAGTTTTGAATAACTTTCATAGCCTGAACAAGTTACCCACAGGATTTGAAGGGCATTCAATTTCTATTGCAGGAATTCAAGGAGAAAAAGAATAAAGTTTGATTTTATACCCAGAGTAGAACTTTAGAAGCTGAAGGCATAAACTAATCACAAAAGCCAGGCATTTAAGAGATAAGAAGATTTCCTCCATCCCATTACCCCTGGTGAATGTCAAGAGATAACCCACAGACTCAGTCACAGTTGCATCCACATCCCTGAGTGAATAAGACCCCTCCCCCGGCTAAGCTGGGTGAACTGTGGGTTTGTTTGTCTCTGGAAAAAGAAGGCTAAGACAAGACTAGGCTAAAAAGATGCAGCAGTAGAAATATTGTGCTTTACTCTCCAAACAGAGTAGGAAGAAATAAGGGATTTTTGTTGGGAACAGGCAGCAAGACACAAACATCTTGGATTCAACAAATGGATTGAATGAAAGAAAAAATTACCCCAGTTTATATCTGGGAAGTGGAAGAAGTCAAAGAACATTTCCCTGAATGAAAAGAGGTGTCTCACAGGAAAAAATTTCTGTGTGAATGTACTTGCAGAGTCAAGATCTCATTTAAAAGAAATCAGTAATTTCAGAGAAAAAAGAAATACACTTTCAGTACATTACTACTGACTAGAGCATGAGCACATGATTTCAAATTATCTTATACAGATACTTCCCTAGTACTCATTAGTTTGTAAGAGCAGTCCTGGTACATTCATTGTAAAATAAAGCTAATTACCAATACTCAAAAGTTCCATCAATAATATGCAAAAATTAGAACCAATTAAAATGTCTGCATGGCTTTACAGTTCTAAAAACATTACTGAATACATAAATACTGCAATCAAACTTATCTTCGCTTGAAAATAGAACTGCCATTTCCTTGGGAAATGGGTTTTAGAACAGTAACTGTACTTGTGAAGTAATGAGAGCTAGAGAGAGAGGATTGTCTGACATCTTATAGAACAGAGGTCTCTTTGGGGTCACATATCAAGAATCCTGCATATCATGAATTTTCATAATGATTCATAACAATAGAAAAATTACAGATATGAAGTAACAACAAAATATATTTACCATTGGTGACCAGACAAGATGAGGAAACATATTAAAGTGTTGAAGTATTAGCAAGGTTTAAAAAAAAAGCACAAACAAGTGACAGAGTAGTGAGAAATAAAGATATTTTGTTCAAAATTTAAGACGTATGTTGTGTTTGTGTGTCTGTGTGTGTGTGTATGTGTGTGTGTGTGTAGAAGTCTGGATACTATTACTATTTACGTGGATTTAAGACATACAAGCTTTCTGTGGATGACCTAAAATTTATCTGTAAGCAAGCAAAGAATTCAAAATATGTTTTACTCTATTGACTGTTTTGTGGGAGATTGGCAGTTTCACAACAAGGGCTCTAGAAGTACCGCTGATACTCTAAGAGTTTTTTTTTTATCATTTCATCTTTGTTGTCTTTGGGAAGACAAAAGTTTTGAATCAGGACTATCATCAGCACTTAAGCACTATGATTTCATAAATATGATTCATTTGCTTAGAGACAGAAAACATTTCTGGATTGGAGTTGGGAGCTTTTGAAACTAGACTGGCAGTTTCCAAAAATGTTTCTGACTGATGAACATGTGGCGGTCCACATTCAGAATCCCTGTTACACATTTTAAAAAGAAGGCTCTTTCTTAATATTAAAGTCAAACATTCCCTGCATGAGGGAGTAAGTTCAAATGTCTTTGCCTCTTTAAAATGTTTCTTCTTGCTTTCCTAGAATGGGACATAAAAAAAGAAGACAATGACAGCAGCTTTAGCTAGCTAGGTTCACTAGCACTTTTAGGCAAAACAAGCATCATTTGATTAGTATCTGGGAGTTATGTTATACGCTCAGACTCCATCCTTATATCTGTCTCAGGCAGATTGGGTTCAAATCTGTGTGTCTAGGCATGCCAGGAGGTTTAACCTCAGACTCAAGGATGAACACTCGCTGAAGAGTTAGTCTACTTCATATCTCTGTGTTCATCCCTCTCACAGCTCTATGTCTATCCTTTCTCTCATTTACTTTTCTAATTGTGGTAAAATATGCAGAAAATAAACTATACAATTCAAATAATTGCCTTTAAGTGAGGAATTGAAAGGGATAAAATACACTCATATCATTCAGAGCCATCACCAGCATCCCTTTTTAGAAGCGGTTCCACATTTCTAAAGGCAAATTCATACCCACTAGGCTTCCATTCTCCCTCCCTCTTAGCTCTACTGACCATGTGTGCTGTCTCTGTCTTAAATGTTACTAACTTATATAGATTATGTACTGAAATTGGAATCATTCAATGTTTGCCCATTTCTGAACAGAGTATAGTGTCTCCAAGGTCCATCTGTCAGTAGCACAAGCCCTAAGTTCTGGATTTTAAAACCTTTATATCATTCTGACTAATTTAAATTAAATGCTGACAGAAAAATAGTGCATATTAACTTCTTGAGTTTTGCTATATGGGGCAGAAACATCTCCCAAAGGCCATGTGCTAAAGGCTTTTTTTTCCAACCCATGTTATAAATGGGAGATGGTAGAATCTTTTATTGTTGTTGTTGTTTGTTCACAGAATAGAACTGGATATTTATTACTTAGGGGAGGGTGGGAAGAAAGAGAAGAAGAGGAGAGAGACAGAAAAGGAAAGCGGCAGAGAGAAGAAAGACACGTGCGCCGAGAGAATATGTGGTGATAGAATCTTTAGGAGGTGAGATTAGAAGGGTTATGTCATCATAGTGCACCCTAGTGAACGAAACTGAGATACCCACTCTTTCTTCGCCTCTTTTTAAAGTCTATGAGACTTGAAGTTTCCTCCATTGCATGCTTCCAATGATTTACTACTTCCCAAAGACTTTAAAGTACCCAAGACTAAATCAGTAAACTTGGGGTGAAATCACCTGGTGAATGACACAAAACAAACCTGTCTTCCTTTTAGCTTCTTATTTTAGTTACTTTGTCAGTGTGGCAAAACTGACTCCCACTGACATTCTTCTTCTCTTCTGTGTTGTAGTATCTACAATAAAATATGAGCAAATACTCTTGATTGCTTTGTTTGTCCAAATAGAAACGAAACACTGACTACAGCTGCACCCCACATACTTATCTTCAGAATAACCTACCTATTCAGTAAACTTCTTAAATACAAACAAAATTGGAGAATGAATTGTCAGTTACCATTCCTCAAGTCAGTACATCTTCCAATATTAATCTCAAACTGACAATGTCTCTCCAAGAGACTCTTTCAGGTTGATAGAGGAAGAAAATCAGCCTGAACTGTAAATGAGCTTTACTTTTTAGTTGCATCTCTTATTTTGGGAGAGTTCTTAAAGTCAAATGCTATTTGAAATGAAGGTAGAAGAACTCAATAGCAAAATGACCTTTTGGCATAACAGAAAAATGAGGAGAGTTAAAACCTCTCTTTTTTACTGCAGCTTGCCAGGCAATTGTTGCCTTATTTTAGACTGCTGTCACTTGGAAGCTATGAAATACATTTTAAAGAAATAATTTTATTCCTTCTGAAGTCCTTTTGTCTGAGTTAGCACACATAACAGCTATCAAAAGTATTTTGAAAATAATCAAATTCATCCTTAAAACTAGTAGATATCATGACAATAATTTATTTTTTGATACATCCAGGAAAGATCCAGGAAAAAAATGACTCTATCAGATAATAGGAAAAGAAAAATCGATCAACTAACGCCAAACTTTAATGTTAGTCGGTTAGGTCACCAGGACAGTGAGCAATACTAACAGCTGTTTCTTGTGACTGTTCATCTCAAGAGCCCACAGCATCCTAGTCACTTCCTAACTTTTCTTATTTTTAACTCTATCTGTCTGCATACAGCATCCTGACAAAGACTGACAGACCTCCTCAAGATTCTGCCACCTCCCATTTATAACAGGGGCTGGAAACAAAGCCTTGAGCACATGTTTTTCATTGCAGCTGGTCCCCAATTAATGGTGCCGCAAGGAGGGGCTGACTGATGAACCCAAAAAAACAAGGGAGTGCCAAGTGTACAGAGAAGCATGTGAAGAACCCTTAAAAAAATGCATCACATGTGGAGAGGTGAGCACTCAGAAATAAGTGGTAGAATTCACAAAAGGAAAGAGAGAAGCAGAAAAGAAAAAAAATGGGGAGTAAAATTTTATATAGTTGTAAATATAGGACAAGGAAATAGTACTAAGTTATGTATTTTGAGAGGAGCTAAAATGGAGCAGAAACAAAGGCAAAGAAATTTAGAGTTTGTAAATAGCATATTTCCACCCCTATGCTGACTGCGTACCTGCTGCTGATTTTGGATTTCTCCCCGACTCCAGAAGCCAAGATGAGGCCCTACCTTTCCCTACAAGAAGCACTGCTATGGTCGCAGAGATGCAGCTTCTATTTCTGCTGAATGGGTAGAAAGAGTGAAGGAAAAGCATCAATTGGCCCCAACATTGCCTAGGTTACTGCTGAGATTTCACAGGCCACACACATGCTTGTTGCCAGCTGAGTCTGATCTGTGGTGTCTGGTGGAACTAGGGAAGGCCAGCAAAAGTTTAGAGGGCTAATTTTTACTCCCACAGTCAGCACACAGAGTCGGTCAATAGAATAAAGGAAAGGATTCAGAAATCATTCTAATTTTAAGATTCCGAGTTAAAATAAAATGCCATGGTAACAAAAATTGGTGTAGCTACACCCACCAGAGCTTGTGATCACGGGCTACAGTCTTTGAGTCACTACAATGGCAGAGAGAGGGAGCCTGTAAATGTATCAACCACACCTAACACTCTGATGGGTCTTTTGAACTTAGAAAGCATGGTCTGTGCCCAGGAAGAACAGGGAATGAGGGATGGACACTGCCTGGTCCCTAGTACCCAGGCAGGCCAAGCCAAATGGCAAAGGGAGGGAGCGTGTCCTGCACCTCGTCACACACCTTAGCATCAGCCAAGAGCCTAGCCTGAACTGAAAGTCAAGTTTGCAAATTAGGTAGCCTCAGAAAAGTACAGATTCAGGACAGGCAAGTGTCTGTGAAAATAGTAAGCAGGTTAAATATGGATTCCCCCCCCCATTTTTGCTTCTTTGTCGAAAATCTGGTGTTCATAGGCATGTGAATTGAAATCCAAAGTGTTTGATTCAGATCCTTTGGTCCTCGTATCTATTTTATGCTAATATCAGGCTGTTTTCAGCGCTGTAGCTCTGTAGTGGTGTTTGAAGTCTAGGATTGTGATACCTTCAGAAGTTCCTTTATTGCACAGGATTGTTTTAGCTATCTTAAGTTCTTGTTTTTGAATACTGTTCTTTTGGGGTCTGTGAAGAATTTTGCTAATGGGCATTTTCATTGAATCTGTAGATTGTTTTTGGTAAGATTGCCATTTTTTCTAATGTTGGTTCTGCCTTCCTAAAAGCATGGGAGATCTTTCTCGTGTCTTCAGTTTCTTTCCTAAATGATTTAGAGTTCTTGTCATAATTTTCTACTTGTTTGGTGATAATTACTCCAATATATTTTATGGTATTTGTAGCTATTTGTGAAGGGTGACGATTCTCTGATTTCTTTCTCAGTTCATTTACCATCTGTATAAAAGAGGAGTGTTTAGATTGTTTCCAAATTCTGGCTATGACAAATAATGCTGCTATAAACATAGTTGAACACATGTTCCCACCAGCAATGGAGGAGTGTTCCCTTTATGCCACATTTTCCTCAGTGAAAATTATCAGCAGTGATTTTCATCTCAACCATTCTTACAGGCATAAAATGAAATCTCAGAGTTGTTTTGATTTGCATTTCTCTAATGACTAAGAATACTGAGCATTTCTTGTCTTTCAGTCATTTTAGGTTCATCTGTTGAGAGTTTTCTGTTTAGGTCTGTATCCTACATTTTTTATTGGCTTATTTGTTCTTTTAATGACCAATTTCTTGAGTTCTTTGTATGGTTTGGAGATCAGTCATCTTTCCAATGTGGATTAGAAAGGTCTTTTCCCATCCTGTATGCTGATGTTTTGTCTTGTTGACTATATCCTTTGCCTTACAGAAGCTTCTCAGTTTTAGGAGATCTCATTCATTAATTGTTTATCTCAGTGTCTTTGCCACTTGGTTTGTATTTGATATGTGTCAATGCATTCTTCCAACTTTTTCTTCTATGAGAATCCATGTGGGTGGTTTTATGTTCAGGTCTTCGATTAATTTGGATTTCAGTTGTGTGCATAGCAATGAATTTGGATCTATTTTCATTCTTTGAAAACCTTACTTAAAATTTCCTATGAGAGACTTTGAGCCACTGTTGTAAATAGCACAGGCCCCTTGTTCCATCCCACCCAGCTCCCTGTTAGCTTAACCCCAAAATAATCACAGAAACTGTATTCATTTAAACACTGCCTGGCCCATTAGTTCTGACCTCTTATTGGCTAACTCTTACATATTCTTTCAATCCATGTACATTAATGTTTATTGTCACTTGCATGTGGCTTACCAGCATGAGTCTAACTAGCATCTGTTTCAGAGAGGAGAGCCATGATGTCTGCCACACTGCCTTCTTCCTCCCAGAATTTTGTTCAGTCTACTCCACCTATCTAAATTCTGCCCTATCAAAAAGCCAAGG
>LOEQ01009416.1:31621-44597 GCA_001685075.1 Bramus lutescens
TTGAAGGTGAAGACACATTTTACTGGTTCCTTTTTGGCTGCTTTATTTTTTTTTCGGGGAAATTCCTGTTTTCATCTTGTTTAACGCTTGTGTTTGCATCATTAGTGCATGTTATCAGATTGTAACATGTGTGCCTGACTTCTGCAAACCTCTGAAATATTTTTAGAACAAGAGTATCTATAAATACAAGAATGAATAAGTGAATACAAAGGATGGAGAGAGGGCAGAAACAAATTAAATCCTCAGCCTCAGAAGGGAAGAGGAAAGGTCAAAAGCTACTAAAAACCCTAAAGTCTATTTGAAGGATCACCTCCTACGAAACAAAGGACAGTGCATACTGCAAGAACACTGTAGCCAGCTTGCTTTTGCAGGCTTTCCAGGAACTGCTCAACACTCTTGGTCTTCCATAAGGACCATATTATTCAGGGGTCCTCCCCTGCCTTCCTCATGCCAGCTATAGGGTAGAGATGTGAGTACCAGAGTTCTACACTGCACATCAGGCTTACTTTCTGACATCATAGTCATGAAATTTTTTATGAAGTGAGTGATATATGATATTCTATAGACATAGTTCTCGGTGCACAGATGCGCTTAGCCTTCACAGCTGAGAACACTTGCTTGAATTGTCCCAATGAAGTTAGAATAATACAAATACTTTCACAAGAGTCTGGGGAGATGACTCAGGAGCTAAGTCACTGACTGCTCCTCCAGAGGACCGGGTTTGGGGTTTGATTCCTCATACTCACATGGTGGCTCACAAGCACTCGTCACTCCAGTTCCAGGGTATTGAATACACTCTTCCGGCCTCTAGGGGCACCAGGGACAAAAATGGTTTAGTGATATACATATAGACAAAATATCCATACACATAAAAATTAAAGTTAGAAAATTGGGACATGAAGGCAAGCATTCTAAACTAGTATCCTACATCATATTCATTTATACCTGCTAGTTTTTGCCATGTTATTTTGAATATAAAGATACTTCTTTACTTTGAATTATCCACAAGCCAAGTTGATCAGAAATCATTATATAATATAAGATTCAAGAAATGTAAGTACTGTAATGGTTAATATTGATTTTTCAACTTGATTGAGTCTAGAATACTCTAGGAAATAAATGTCTTGGCAGGCTTCCTATATTGGGTTACTTGAGTGAGAAGATCACTCTAACTGTTGGTGGCAATATTAATGGGTTGGAGATCAGACAAACGAAGAGGAGAAAGCCAGTTGAGCAGAATAATTTAGTCCTTTCTGCTTCTTGATGATGAGAGCAAGGTGAGCAGAGCCTTAAGCTCCTGCTGCCAAGTCTCTCCTACTGTGATGGACTAGACCTCACACTGAGCCAAAATAAGCCCTTTCTTCCTTAAGCTGCATCTGTCTAATGCTTTGTCACAGCCCTGGGAAAAGCAACTAACATAGACCTCTGTAGGTCAGCACAGTAATATGGGAGCTTTTCTATTGACATCTCCTGTGAGTGATAGCATGTCCCTAGATTTGCCACTGAATTCATGATCCCTGAGAAGATGATGCTTTAAGACACCTTCCACATTCCCTTTCTTTACAACACATTCTAACTTCACATTTTAGGGACTGTCAGATTTAAAAAAAAAAAAACAAAACATGTTGATTGGTGTTGTGATCTTTGAATTCTGAAACTTTCGTGTACTGTATTTGCCAACGTTTTTACATTCATGTCTATGTAAACGTTTCCCCTTTCCAGACTAAGGTGTATCAGGGAAATGAAGCTGTTAAGAAAATTCCAAGAAGAAGGTGGTTAAGACTAAGGCTTGGCTGCTGGGATCTCAGGCACTGTTGGCTGCCTCAGTTTCTTTGTCCAACGGCAAAATGGTGCTTCGAAATTTTCGGAGGCTCTTGGTTAATACTGTTATTTTTAATGTATTTGAAAGTTTTGCATAAATTTATTTGTATATTATACAGAACATTTTGCTTCTAAAATATCTTATATGATTTCTGTAGCTATTCAAAGGAAATTCTGTATCTTATTTCTCTTTCCTAAATACTTGAAATATCAAGAAGAGGATAAGGGTATATATGGCAATAAATGATCATCCAAGACATCTTTGCTGTGTTTTCTATTCAGCAGTTTTTTTCTTTAAAATGTTTTCCTCATAAGTTAGTCTTGTACATTTTATGACAAACATTCCACAGAGGTAGCAAAAACCATCAGTCTATCTCAGTGGGATTCAAAATGCTGCCATATATTCTCTGTTCTATATAACCCAAGAGATATTCTCATGGCCACAAGAATTTCAAATGCAAATGCAGCCTGATGAAATTTAAGAGATACAGTGACCCCTCCCAAGTTGTCGACCACTTCCATGCCCCCAGGTCCTCCATTCTTTCTTCCTTTGTCTTCTCCCCCCACCAGTTCACTACCACCTATATTCTGATGGACAGGAGGGTGACTTTACTCAAAGATATTATGACAAAAGCAAACAATGGATCCCTAAAGCTGGAAGAACTCTATCACAGTGCCCCTCTCACTATGCCTATCTGCATGCAAACGACTGCTTCAATCACCTAGAATCTGAAGAATGGCTGCTTTATCCAATCATGTTTAAGTTAGACAAGAGTAATGATAGGCATCGAAATGAAAGAACTATCCCCAATCCACAGCCTTGACAAAATGAACAGGTTTCTTCTGTCTGCACTCACTGTAAGTTCTTATCCATAAGTACAAAGAACTATAGGCAGCTAAGAACTCCTAAGAGAAGAAGTCGTCTTCCCTACACGAACAGATCATTCAATACCAAGGGATCAGTCCCCCAAATGTATACAATACAGACTGAGAACGTTGCACGTATGCACTTAGGATTAAGCGTGTTTGCACAGATACATGATATACATCCACACATATCTATGTAACAAAAGAGAGAGTGAATTTGAAAGAGTGAGGGGCGTAAGGGAGGGTCCAGAAGGAGGAAAAGAAGGGGGGAGTGATGTAATTGTGTTACAATCTCAAAAAATAAGAGGAATAATTTTAAAAAGAACAATGAGCATATTAGCAAATGTGAAGTCATAAACTCTAGTCTGTTCTGTTCTATGAGTGTGTTTTCTATTCTAATGAACAGATTTCATTATAGAGATTATATTTAGTGGCTTAACCATTCTTTCCAATGGAACACTTAGAATGTTTTATGAGTGGTCCTGACAGTGCAGTGAGCTTGCATAAAGGCAGCTTTAGGGTTCACATCTATTGTAAGAACATAAAGAACACACTGCCCAGGATTCAAAAGGTAAGTGCTGCCTTTACATTTCAGAGATACCTCTCCTGACTGATCCACTGATCATGTCTTTTACAATCTAAGCATAGCTGGGTCATCAGAATGCAACTTGTGTTTAAAGACTGACAAAATATGTAATACAATCATTTGGAAATTTGAAATTTAAAAAAGGCCTCAGTAGATAGTTCAATTGGAAAATGCTTCCTAGATAGTATGGAGGCCCATGTTCAGTACACACACATGCACACACACACTAACACATGCACACACACACACACACACACACACACACACATTTGCCAAGTATGATAGCCCATACTTATCATTCCAAGCCTGGGGAGGCTGAGACGATTGGATTTTCATTACTTACTAGATAGACAACTTTCAACTAGAGACCATTTCAAAAACCAAACACACACAGGTGACTGACACCTAAGTAATAATACCTAGTATAGCTGATTTCTGGCCTACACACACACACACACATACACCCACACAAACACATACAGAGAGGAATGAACACATGCAAGCACACATACATACATATATGCACACATGCACACACATATGCACATGCACACATGCACACATACCACACATACACACATCATACACACACATATACACACACATAACACATACCTACACACAGACACCACACACACATATATACACACATAAATGAACACACAGACACAGACACCACACACACACAGACACACAGACACACAGACACCCACTTCTGTGCATATATCTACACATGTTACACCTGGTACAATAAAATAGAGTAAGAGAAATGAACCTTAAAAGTTGCAATTGAGTTTTCATAAAAAAAGACCTAATTTTTTCACCATCCTTTTCCAATATGAATTATGAAGTCCTTTATCGGCTCTGGGAATTGAGTATTGGTTCTAAAGGCATATTTATGCTATTTTGCTAAAAAAGGAATTCTTACAAACAGATTGCTGTAAGTTTCCGTTCAAGGACATCAGCACTTAATGTCTTTAACAGAGTATGTTGCAATACCTAAATCAATTTTCATAGTTAAGTTACATTTAATTAAGTATAAAAAAACTATATAGTAGTTGAAAGCCAAGAAGTTAATGGGTAGAAGCAGTTAATGCCTGATTTTCCATATCAAGAATATCCTTGCAGATTTCTAAGGAAGATAAATAGACATTTCTGTCTATAGCAGTTTTATACAAAGTTTATTTTCTTAATGTTTCTCTACCATTGACTACTATTGTCTTTGTTTTAGCAAAATTCTTGAAAAACTCACTATATAGAGCACAATATTTTCTATTTATCTTAATATATTTACTTATAGATCTTTATTACTATAAGGAGGCAAAAAGAAGAATCCCTTATATATGTTTTGAGATTTTCAGTTTTTAGTGCATTTCACTTCATAATAGGTTTTAATTCATTGGGACATTGAGAAAATAGCTCATAGAATTCTCATATATACCACTCAGTGCCTACTGTTATTGACATTACAAACTACTACAGCATATTTGTCAAAATTAAGGAGGCACTATCAATCTATCAATATATTATTTTTAAGAAGTGTTTTTTTTAAGTACTTAGATTAAATTTTACCTCACATCATTTTCTGCTCTGGGATCTCAGGTGGATGCCACTTTGCGCGTTTTCTCACTATGTGTCCTTAGCTTCTCTGCAGCCTGACTGTGTTCTATGTTCTACAACCCTGGCACTCCTGGTGACTATTAGAAGGAAGATCTTCTACTGGAGTTTACTTGCTCTTTTGTCATGATTGGCGTAGGGAAAGAAGACCAGGCAGTCAAGCTTCCTTTTGTACCATAGCACATCGAGTGTAAAGACTATCAAGTCTTTACCATTGGCTACAATAAGCCCCATCGTTTGTCTTCTTTTTTCTCTTTCCCTTGGGAAACTTGATGCTTTTCTCCATTTCCTTATTCCTGTTTCCCACACTCGTGCAGATACACCAGAGACCAGCCAGTTGGCTTTCCTGTTCTTTTAACAGAGCATCAATGGGGCTTGGGAAAACACCATCTCACCTCATGTTGCTGGGAGATATTTCAGCAGCGGCAGTGTGTTGATTTTCATCACCAGTTACCACTCCCTGCTGGGAGGAGTCCTGAGTGTTAGTTTCACAGAGAGCTCCTGGGATGTCATTGTTCCAAGACTTCTTGGTTGACAGAGCAAGGAACTCCATGTGTATAAATAATAAGGCTATATAGACTGTGTTTTAATGAACCATTAAATAAAATGGATGTTCTATTTTAACATGGACTAGTCTTGAATTTGTTCAGTATATTAAATAATTCACTTTAATCCATTCGTTTTTGCACTATTACATGAAAATAGTAAGTTATAATGATATTTCATTCTCCAAATTAATAACAATTATCAGGTTTCTATGAAATAAAATGGCCTGAGTTTGATATCTGGAACCCATATGGTGGAAGGAGAAATCTAAGTTGGGCTCTGGTCTCCACATTCTCAGAATGCTATGTGCATACCCTACTCCAGTAAGTACAATTTAAAAATCAAGATATGTGTTTTAGCCGTAAGTCACAATTAACATTAGTCTCTAAACCTCCTTTAGAATTTCTATAAAAATGTATCCCACAAAAAGGCAGCAGGATTAGCAGGGCTTTGGTCCTGTGAGTTTTAAATGTGTTGAAATTTCAGTGTTCTGTTTCTATTTCTTTGGTCAGTGTTTTTTCTTCTACCATGCCTTGACTCATGAGTTTAGGTGAACATTAATACCTGTGGTATATTAAGAACCTTCTGACAGTAAAAATGGGATTGATTCAGGTTTGAACAAGAAAAGGGGTTTTGTGGGGTTTTTCCCCTAAAGATTTCAACATATTTGTACTATACAGATACACTTTATGATTTCCTTAAGCAAGGGTAATTTCACACACTAGGTCAAAGAAAGAGACCATTCTAGAAAACAGACCTTCTTTCCTACCCCATAAGAGAGAAAGTGAGGAATGTCTTCACTGAGTTCTGTGTCATATGTACTTTACAGATATTACCACAGTTTATCTTCAAATCAAACCCACTTGTCTATAATTGAGCTTCTGATGTTAGGTCAGTCAGTGTTAAAATGACAGTCAGATACATGACCCTCCTTCTACGTGGATTTCTTCATCACTCTATCTTCTAATTCAAATATAATATACAAATTTTCAGAACATGAATAATAATATTTTTATTAGATGATATTAAGCAAGTGGAAATTGAAGAAGTCTATGGGAAGGCTACCACTGTGTCCACTACCCTCCTTCAGAACTACTTCAATGCACTATGCAGCAAGCTAAAACAATGTTTTCTAGGTATAGATGTCCAATTGCCTCCCAAACCTGAGTACATTTGATGAATGTTTTCTAAAGGGAGCTTGCTTCCTTGCTGCTAACAGCATCAAATATACAGCATCCAATATAAGCCATATTTATTGTCAGTCATCTCCAAACAACTGAAAGGAACCGTCTGCTTCTGCTACATCTGATTTCAGCATGGTTTACACAGATGTGTAAGAGCATATGCAGATCCATACACAGTACACCAAAGTTCAATTCAAGGTACTTAAAAATAAATGCCGGAAAAGCTAGCTTCCTATACCCACAATTCTATCATGTAACAGTATAATTCAGTCAAAGTCACCAAATCACCCTTTTTCTCAATGAAAACCAGAGATCACAAACTACAGAAAAAAAACCAAAGTTGAGAGGTATATGGTATAAACATCAGGCTTACAAAATCAATATTGACCTTAAAAGCAAATGATACAGAGAAAAATCGTAAGACAAATGATCTGCTGATGGCGCGAGTGTGTTATCCCCAGTTGTGAACTCTATTGTTTTTTAAGATGGCACAGACCTTCACAGCCCTTTAGAGGGCTATCTGCGGATTGCAACTTAGTGTGAGGGTCCACATGCTTCCCCAAGTCCAGTCTCTCTCCAAGTGTGAATCTGTTTACAACAACTGGATCTTTTAATACAGGACCAGCTCTCCTCTAACCTCCCCTTCCAGCTTTGGCAGCATGAACGACATCCACTCTATGCATTTGTGGGCCTTAATGTGATTCTTCTTGTCTACAAATAAGCCAGTGGCAGTATACACCCTAAAAATTCTCTAAAATAGTATTCAAAAAATAATAGTTCAATAAAAATTTAAGTAATAAGAGATGTTTAAATTATCACAATTATGTCTTTAGGGATATGTGAGTTCATCTTTTTGCTAACTGTTGTATCTATAGCATCGGGAATCGGGAATTCTGAGTGTAATAGCAGAGAACAATTCACTGGATGTGTGTTGAATGAAGAATATTAACTCAGAAGAAGAATCAAGAGCTTAAAGAATAGAGACACATGTTTTTATTTGTCTCCATCACTTGAATGTCTCCTTCAAATAAGGATAATTTTAAACTTCTGGTATTTACTCACAACTTCACTGAAGCAAAAGCACAGGAAACACAAACCCAAGCTGAAACTTGAGGGCAGTCATGTTAAGGTCTTGTCAAAATGATGCTGTGGAGAATGTAAGCAATCCACACAACATAATCTTAACCCCTTAAAAGTAATGCAGGAACCTGAAGAATTATATACCAACTCTAGATTCCCATATATTCATACAAATATATGGCAACTTTTTCTTTATATAGGATGTTTAACTACATGGCATGACATGTAATGTAATTCCTTGTTGTAAGCTGCGAACGTCTTGTTGTAAGACAGTATTTGGCCGTCTTGTGTGAAGTAGGAAGATCAGATGTCAATATTTAGAGTTCCAGGTATGGGGCTTAGAATCAGAAGTACTAAGTGTTTCAGAAAAACAGAGCAAATTAAATTTTAAATCCATGACCATAAAGAAAATGTCAACAATAAAAATAGTTGAAAAACAACAGTAATAACACAACTGACTCCCAGCAACTTCTTAACGACCTTTCATATTCTATTTCATGTTCAGTTTCTATTGATTTCATTAATGGGATTCAGAGTCTCCCATTAGTTTTAATTTGATTTCTCAAATACAATTATAAAGGCCTGCTGAGACTGGCTAACTCTCACTGACACACACACCCAGCAAGAGATGGTGGCAGGGCCCAAGCCTATACTCATTCCACCAGGTCATGTTTCGGGAAATTTGGTCATCCTTAATCATATGCTTTCCCAACACGTTTATGACTGTGTGCTGAAATGATGGCTTAAACATATTAGTAAATATTTCTGTTCTTAGTATAAACGACACTTCTTTATGTTTGTACACGTGAGATGCTTCTCCACTAATGGTAGTGTACCACATTAGGATTGCTTAGAGGGTGTCTACAATGGTGAGGGTCACAGGTCAGCTAATTGTGTATGGCAGCTAACTGCATCCTACTATACACTGGCATATGCAAAAAGGCTGAATTTACTCTAGCAAATACACAGGCTTCCCAGTTACTTTATGTTTCTCCTCTGTAAGATGCTGGGAAACTTCAACGCAATGGTGATATTTAGGGCACAGCACTCTATGGGATCCCTTTGGAATTTTTAAGTTTTATATGAGATCATACAATAGTATTCCAAGACATATTCACAGTACATACATGCAAGAGTCTGGCATGCATTCATTTCAGTAACTTCTAACATGGTGTGTGTGTGTGTGTGTGTGTGTGTGTATTGTATCCTAAATCTATACTTTTCTCAGTAGCTGAAGTTTAAGCAGGTACTCCGGCAAAGCTACAAACCAAGGTTTGGCTCCCTTATACATATGAAGGCAATTTTAAGAGTGTAGTGTTTGTTCTGAACTTTACTTGAAGATAGTTCAAGTTGTTGAACAACTATGCATGTTGAAAATCAAGAGTCCCCAATTGTTGGTTGACTAGGCACTTGGTAGTTTGTTAAAATGAGAACAAGAGAAGAAAACAAACACAACAATTTTATTTTCCTTCACAAACAAGGGCTCTGTCTAGCTCCCTGCTCCTTTGGTATCTTGCCTTCAACACTGCTCTTGACTGACAAGAAAGTAACTGTAAAAGTCAGTTTTCCTCTGCAATAAAGATACTTTTCATGGTGCTGAATTTTTCATTTAAAAGCTATGTGTGGGTCCTTACATACAGAGTGTTAATGCCCAGGCCAACAACAAGTCACACAGGGTTGCTGAAGGGAAACACGTGTGCTGCATACAAACACCAATACATGCAATGCTGCTTCATACATTCTATCTTACATTTAACGGAAAGACATTTGATTATTTTGAGGCATGCATCATAAAGTCATGTAATGATATTGGTTGTTTTTATTTTGAAAACAACTTTCAAATGGTTGATTGTGGTTGTTTAGGACTCAGCAAAGCCATTTCTAACACAGGGTGGTCATTTTCAAAATGTACAGCACAAAAGCAAAACACTGATTAAATGAATAATCACAGGAAATTCTTACACATTTTCATTACTGTGTGTTTTTCTCTTTATTGTTTTACTAATCTAAGCACAGTTGATTGCATCCAAAAATCCAGGCTTGACTATATCTTAAGCAAAGATTGTTTTAGTTACAATCAATCATCATTCTTTTAAAAAATGGTTGGAAATCTATCACTTTAGGCTCTCAAAATACAAATAAATGCATATTTTCCTCCACAGTCTAAAGATAGTTAGTATTTGGATTTTTTCCTCTCCTTTAAAACTAAACTTCATGTGTCTAAAGAAAACATCCTTCACACAGCAAGTTTATTTTGTGGGGGATGGGTGTCATTTATTTTGTGTCATTGTCTCATCACAACGACAAAAGGAAATAAGCAAGCAGTTCCCTCTGAGTTTTTCTAAGGGTTCAGCGGTTGAAGATCAGTGCTATTGTGGCACTAAGGGACATGGACTACTTATGAGCCTCGCCAAGAACGGCTCTGCAAGCTGCCATCATACTAAGTCAATTCCTAGAAAGAGTATGGGTTAGAACCCAGGGTTTCTTTTTTTTTCTTTTTCTATTTTTTCTAAATGAGAGGTGGGAAAAGCTGCCGGAAGTGTAGGCCGTCCACGTTGCACCCATGGCTATCCCCGAGACCACCCCTAACAAGAACAAGAGCTAAGAAAGTTCTCTGAGAATTGAAGGAGAGAACAGAGATTAGCTTGAAAGGAAAAGTTGAGGGGTTTGTTAGTGCTCAAAGCTCATACCTTTACCGACCTAATTTTGGTAGTGGGGGCTATGCATGCCGGTACTGGAGTCCACAAAGGCCCTCCTGGTGGTAATGCTGACTGTTCACTTGGGACATCCCAGGATCCCGTCTTTAGTGTTCCAGTACGCTCTTTTCAATCTCTTTGGAGATCTAAGCTTCACCTCTCCCAGGAAGTTATCTGGTCTGGGAATTAGGTGCTGTTGAGTGGCTGACAGGTGGGGTGGGTAAGATTGGGTAGGGAAAGGAAACTTTCTTGTTTATTGACCATCTTTCCAGCTCCTTGCCCTCTCAAACTCCATACACAAGAATCCAATTTAGAGATGAAAACTTAGAGACTCTGAGCTAACGTTCTCTGCTGTATTCCCATGATTCTGGTGGATCATGGATTCTATTCTTAAGGTTCTGACATGCTTGAGTGTAATCGAGTGTAATTGAGTGAGCGACTGATGGACACTCTAGCATCTGGAAGAGAGATCTCACACCACCCCCACTAGCCCAATTCAAGTGGTCAAAAAGGTGCTAGCAACCTGATGCCTAGAGTGGGAGCCAGCTCAGTTGAGCCTTGATTCCTGCACTCTGCTCAGGATTTTGAAACTCAGATTGAAAAACCCGCCAACCATACATTCCGGGAAAGCCTGGCACCTGCCAGGAGGGAAGCAACGACGCGACTCCCACTTTGTTGTGGGGCTTTGGGTACGCACTTGTCCCCACCACCCCCAGCTCGCGTCCCCGCACCAGTGCCAGCGCACGCCGCCTTGCCCGGACCCGCTGCGTCCTCGCCGGCCACTGGGAAGCGATTAGGACCCCTGGATCCCACAGCGTGGAGCGCTTCCGCGGGCTCACTCACCGATCCTGAGCACTTGCGGGGCTGTCTGCGGGAGGATGTAGCACAGGAAATAGAGGACTGTCCGGGCGGTGTCCCTGGTCCAGAGCCTGGGCTGGATGAGAACTGTGCCGCGCTCCATCTTCCAAGCTTCTTAATTCATGCCGAGACACAGTCGTGGCCTCACGCCCGCGAAATACACCCAACTTGGGCTGGGTCCCAGCCTCATCCTCCTTGGATGCTCCCAGGCTGCACGCCGCGCGCTCTCTGCTCTGAGGAGAGCGAGATACAGGGAACCCGCGTGGGGACGGGTAGGCGCGGGTTTGTGAGACTGAGCTGCTTGGGGCTTAGTGCACCGGTTCTTGGCCCATCACTGCTCGCTCTCTTCCTCCTCCGTGGACCGCATACCTCCAAGAATCAGCAGGATCTCCCTCCTGGAGCCCAGAAACCAGCTGAGGAAAGTTGCTCCCTTGATTTGCTGGAAGGTCTCCCTCATTCGTCCTCTGGTCAGATGCAGAAGTGGTGGGTAGGGGAGCGGGCAGAGGGTGCAGGGTGCAGGGTGCAGTGAGGAAAGGAGAGGAAGCGGGGAAGAAGACACCCAAGGAGAGAGGGAAGTGGGTGAGTTGGTGCAGCGCTCAGACCAAGCAGCATGAGCTCCAGCAGGTTAACTGGGCTAAGGCTCTGCTTTTGCTTCTTTCTTGGTCCTTCCCTCCTCCCCTCTTGGCCCCACCCTTTATTTACTGCCCGCCCAGGCCAACCCTACTAACCCAGCCAGACACACTCACACAACCACGCGCATATGCGCACGCGCGTGCGGACACGGACACACACACACACACACACACACACACACCATGCATGCACACATGCAGTCACTCTCTAACTTTGCGCTGTGGTGCTGGGAAGTCCATTGAGTTTGGCATCCTAAACACAGATCAAATCTAACCCCTTAGTTCCTAGGCAGAAGGAGTTCTGCTCTCCTCTGTGAATGACAGCCTTTTCCCGAGACGCCTATGCGGGGGTCTGAGAGATGACTAGCGTGTATTAGGAAATCACACCCTCCGAGGGAGAGATTTAAGAAATTATCAGAGTTTTTATTTTTAACTCTGATGAGAATGAAGAGACAGAGAAAGGAGGATGAAAAAGAGGAAAAAGGAGAAATGGGTACCCTTCAGTCTTTTGAGATTATTGCGAGTCTTCCTATCTGAACCGGAGTAAATGGCTTGAAAATTGCTTCCGTTTACAAGCGCAGAACTGAGAAAGAGGCAGCTTCTGGCACGCTGCTTTTCTTAATTTCTTTTGGCTGTCACATGTGAACACTGGAAATAGGCTATTCTAACAATGTAGGTTTAGAGACCATTTCTCTGCAGAAGGACGAGGACACTTCCCTGAGGAAATCAGCATGTGCTCATGTTGGCTTAATTTCCTTGGAGCTTTCTGGGGAAAGTTCCATAAAAATATTTGCTGGTTCTGTAGGAACACCTCAAGGTGCTTCCCCCTCCCCCAAAGTAGGGGTTTGGAAAGTTGATCTAAATTTAGTTAATTCATAAAAGAAACACTCGTGTGAGCCTAGAATGTGAGAAATTACAAATGCAGTGCATCTTAAAATTCACTTATTCCACAAATGCATATTGAGTAGTTTGTATCTGATGGCATCGAATACCCCGCCAAGGAATCCATCGTGAGGAAACCACACCATCTCTTCCAGGGAGGCTGTAATAGTGTGTCACTGCTGGAAGGTAACAGGTCACACTGTGTGT